>JBBMKA010000015.1:12912449-12956115 GCA_037833695.1 Sechiopsis laciniata
TGTAGACGACAAGAGATGAATTCGTCTGGTGTTGAAATGGAAACGAAAAAGAGAGGGAAGTGGCTAGGGCTCCAAAAATGAGAATAGAGAGAATAAAGATTTAAAAAAATTATAACTTAAAAAATACAAAATAGAAACCTCCGCATTTTAACCTAACATGACACTTTTTTTCCATTCTCAAATGGAGGTTGAGTGGGTGTCATAAAAGGTCGAATTTCTAGTAGTGATGTTTTTTAGTCTCTTAATCTATGGTTGAACTCAAAATCTCCTAAAATTTGACCCATTTTTATGATCTTTCCATCTTCCCTTCCTCCTCCCATTACAATTTATAGATTAGGATTTATTAATGTGATATTAATCTTGCATTAATATTGTGTAATATTGTATGACCAATCTATAATAAAGTATTCATCTATTTGAGTAATGCGTCTATATATATACTAGCATGTATTTAATTTGTAAATTTAAAAAAATTTAAGTACTATAAATAAAAATTTGTAAATTTGAGTACTATAAATTATTTTAATAATATTATATTATGATATGGTATATAAATAAAAATTATGTATTTAATCAAACGTAATCAACCTTTCTAAATTATAATGAATATTCGATTTAAAGAAAACATTTAGACAGACAAATTTAGAAATATTAGCATGAATATTCACTTGATTTTTAAAGGCAATTTAGTATTAAAAAAAGTATGATTAATTTTTTCTTTTTTTTTTTAAAGAGCTTTTTTCATAAATAGACTCTATTTGAAAAGTATTTGCAAATATAGATATCTGCAAAAATATTAGCAAAACTAAAATTTGTTTTAATACCTTATAAATTTCGAAAATAACGAATTACAACATTGAATGGACAATACTGTATAGTAAAACATTGAGAAATAACATATGTAATATTTTTGAATTGATAGAGACTCGTACTGTTGGAACAACTTCACATGAAATTACTATTCAAAATGAGATCAGTAGTAAATAAAAAAATGTCTCATAGGTTACAAAATTGAAACTAAAAGTATTCGGCATAAAAAAAGACGGTAATGTAAAAGCATCATTGGGTGAATGCGCTCCTCAATATTTATGCGACACTCTTCAGCTACCTTATGATTATGATACATCTCATTTTCATCTCACTGACCACTTTGTGCAATACGGATTGAGATGCTTGTTGAACCTATAAGGAAAAGTTGTATAGTATTACAAAAATGTCCAAACAGTACTGTTCTAAATTATAAGTCGTATAATATATATGTATAAACAATACCGTATTGTGGAATGGAAATATAATGAATAGTAATGTGAGTACGAAAAATGTATTAGATATGAATAGAATGAATAATAAACCATAAATGTACCGTATAAGTTATAGAGTATGTAGAATGAAATAATGAAACATATAGAGTTTTGTATAGTTTATACAGTAATCTAAAAGTACATGGCAAACTACAGTATTAATGATATTATACAATCTGAAGCCGTAAATAAAATTGTACAATATATGAAAAAATAAGATAAATTTAATATGAAAAGAATGCACAGTAATGGTGTTAGGTTTAACAGTATTGGAAAAATGAAAGGAATAAAGACATATCATACTATAACATCTTAGACATGTCAGATCGAAAATAGGGAAAAATGAATCGAACAACGTTGATGAATTGAAGGGATTTAAGGAACCAAAAAGGAACAATAGTGGTGGGATGATTGCGATGAGAGGATTGAATGAAGCTACTGTCTAGACTGAAGAATTAATGTTTGTGATGTAACAAAACTACAGTCTGGTCAGAAAATAGTGGTCGGTGTAAGACGAAATTCAGGACGCCAAAATTTATGGAGGATGAAGATGGAGGAAATGAATCGATGAAGGAGCTTAAAGGAAGAAACCCGGCATTAATGGAATAGGAATGTAGAGGTGAGAGAATTGAATAAATCAATTACAAATTCGTAACATTAATTTGTCAATTATGAATGGAATAAATAATACTATATATCTTAAATGAAAATGTAATATAAGCAGTATGTGTATGGAAGATATATAGGATAAGAATAGATGAATAATTAAAATGTAAAGTATTGTATAAATAATAAGTATATGGACTGAAATATGTGTACATAGAGTACTGTGTAGACTAAACAGTTTTGTAACAAAACATGGAATTCTATTGTGTTAATCGTATTTGGAATCTGAGGTCGTTTATAATACTGTATGACATATGAGTAATAAGATGAATTTGTTATAAATAGTGCACAGTAATGGTATTAGGTTTATTGATATTGGAAAGTAGAAAGGAATTAAAGACATACCATACTGTCTGAGACATATCGGATCGGGATTAGGAGAGAATGAACAGTAAAATGTTGATGAAATGCAGGAATTTCCAGAACAACAAACGGACATGAAGCTTTGAATTATTGTGATGTATGACACTAGATGGAGGAAGCTTTGATGGAAGGCAAGTACTGTCTGGTCAGGAAACAATGATCGCCGATAAGTTTTCAGGTCGCTGGAAATGGAGAACGACGATATTGAAATGAAACAGGGAAAGAGCTCGGAGGATGAGAGAAAAAACGTAACTCCAATGTTGGGAATAAGGAATAAAGAGGTGAGAGAAATGAAGGATTAATTAAAAATTCAACCAATTTGCGCAGAGAGGCTTGGGAGCTGCTTAGGAGACTGGCGAAGGGGTCAAGTTTGCCTTGGTTAGTGGGAGGTGATTTCAATGAAATACTCTTAGCCGAGGAGCAGATGTTTAAACCTGGTAGAGGTAGGCCTGGTATGGCTGATTTTCGAGAGGTGATCAATGAGTGCTCGCTCATTGATCTGGGCTTCTATGGCGATTTTTTTACTTAGATTAAAAGAAAAGATTGCCCCTCTACTATTAGAATTCGACTAGACTGGTATTTCGCTAACCCTCTTTTTATTTCTAAAGTAGGTAAAATTTTTGTTAATCATATGAATTTTCATTCCTCTGATCATAGAATTATTGTTGTTGATTTTAATTGGTTGAGGGGTAATGTTAATGTGTGGCGGTCTTGTAAAAAATTGATCAGGTTTGAAGATAGCTGGGTTAAGTTTGATGATTGTAAAGAGGTACTGAGGAGGTATTGGGGCGGGGGGGAGGGTTTCAAAACCCATAATGCCTTAAATCTTATTAATTGTATCAAAGGTTGTCTTAAAGAGATGGTTAGATGGAATAAGTGTAGGTTGAAGGGTTCGATCAAAATGGCCATTGTTGATAAAGAAAAAGCTCTTTCGACTCTAATCAGTAAGGCTTCTAGCTCGAAATCTGATCAAATTCTAAAAATTGAGAATGATATCGAGAATTTGTTGGAGGAGGAGGAGATTTTTTGGAAGCAAAGAGTG
This sequence comes from Sechiopsis laciniata, assembly GCA_037833695.1. Lineage (NCBI taxonomy): Eukaryota > Viridiplantae > Streptophyta > Magnoliopsida > Cucurbitales > Cucurbitaceae > Sechiopsis > Sechiopsis laciniata. Next base: position 12,915,822 of record JBBMKA010000015.1, read on the forward strand.
AGAGAGGATTGGCTTAAATGGGGGGATCGCAATACAAAGTGGTTCCATTTGAGAGCCTCCCAACAAAAGAAAATGAACCGTATTGATAGAATTAAGGACTCCAAAGGGATCTGGCATGTGGATGAGAGTGGGATTGTTAAAGTTGCTAGAGATTATTTTGATAATATTTTTTCTTCTCATGGTATGGATGATGAGGCGGTGGAGCAGATTTTAGTTGGGGTTGAGAGAAAGCTTACTGATAGGGATATATTATTCTTGGATGAGCCTTTTTCGAGATCTGATATTGAGTTGGCTCTTAAAAATTTAAACCCCTCTAAAGCCCCAGGGTTGGATGGTTCAAATGGGTTATTCTTTCGTGCTTATTGGGATGTTATTGGTGAAGATGTGGTTAGTTATTGTTTGGGGGTGCTTAATGATGGGAAGATATTGGATTCTATGAATGACACCTTAATCGCTTTAATCCCTAAAGTCCAAAGTGCCATTAGAATGGGGACTTCCGCTCTATTAGTTTGTGTAATACGGTTTACAAAATCATTGCTAAGGCTATATTACTAATAGGATGAAAGTGGTGCTTGATAAAATTATTTCTCCTAACCAAGCTGCTTTTGTTCCTGGGAGGCTAATTACAGATAATGTTGTTTTGGGCTTTGAATGTATCCATTCTATTAATAAAATGAAGTCTGGTAAGGTTGGCTGGGCGGCATTGAAACTTGATATGAGCAAGGCGTATGATCGTGTAGACTGGAGATTTGTTCTTCTGATGATGGATAAGTTGGGGTTCAGTCAGAGATGGATTAATCTTATTAGTAGATGTATTTCCTCAGTTAAATATGTTGTGTTGGTGAATGGTTCCCCGTTTAAGGATATTTATCCGCAGAGAGGTTTAAGGCAGGGGGATACTCTTTCCCCTTATTTTTTTTTTATTTGCGCTGAGGTTTTATCTATGCTCCTCAAGAAAGAGAAGGAGTTAAACTCTTTCAAGAGCTTTAAAGTTAATAATCATTGTCCTGCTATTTCTCATTTATTTTTTGCGGATGATAGTTTGTTGTTTTTCAATGCTTTGAGGGAGGACTGTTTGAGAATTAAAGATATTCTTAATTGTTATGAAAGAGCCTCGGGCCAAATGGTTAACTTTGAGAAATCTTCCATTCTGTTTAGTGGTAATATCAAGGGTTGTGATCAAATTGTTCTTAGCAAGTTGTTAGGTGTCAAAGTGAATGATAATCTTGGGGTTCATCTTGGTATGCCCTCCCAAAATAGTAGGAACAAAAAGGCCCTCTTTCAGTCTATTAGAGGTAGATTAGAGAAGTGTCTTCAAGGGTGGAAAAGCAAAATGCTCTCGAGAGGTGGGAAAGAAGTGATGATTAAGGCAGTTGGTCAGGCGATTCCAACTTACATTATGAGTTATTTTTGCTTGACCAAGTCCTTTAATGAGGATCTTCAAAGTTTGTGTGCTAATTTTTGGTGGGGGGAGGATTTGTCTCATAAGAAAGCGCATTGGATGAGTTGGAAAAAAAATGTGTGTTAGTAAAGAGGCGGGTGGGATGGGGTTTAAGAATTTGAATGTTTTTAATCAAGCTCTGCTTGCAAAGCACAGCTGGCGAATTTTAAGGAACCCTGATAGCTTGTTGAGCAGATTATTAAGAGGGAAGTATTTTGCTAATGGTGAGTTTCTTTCTGCCCCTCTGGGCAATATCCTTCTCTTGCCTGAAGAAGTATCCTATAGGGTCGTGATCTGTTCCAGAAGGGGTATAGGTGGAAGGTGGGAAATGGGAGAAGGATTTCTATCGGTAAGGATCCTTGGCTCAATAGAGTGGGAAATTCTTTTGCGGTAGGGGTTCAGGATGACTGGAAGCTTAGGAATGTGGCTGACTTGATGTTAGATAATAATTCTTGGAATGAGGCATTGATTGACAACATTTTCTGCAAAGATGATGCTACTATTATTTGTAATATTCCTCTGAGTGAGGTTAATGTTTCGGATGAGGTGATTTGGTATGGTAATGAGAATGGCACTTTTTCGATAAAAAGTGCCTACCATGTTGGAGTTCAGTTGGAGAATGCCAAAGAGGAGTCTACTTCGGATTCCAAAGTCTTTTCAAGTATTTGGAAAAGTTTTTGGAAGGTAGATCTTTCTCCCAAGATCAAAGTGGGGGCCTGGGGTGTGCTTGCTAATGATATCCCGTCTAAATGCAATATCTCTCAAAGGGGGGTGGATATTAATGTGAGGTGCCCGTTGTGTTGGAAAGCGAGAGAGTCTAATATGCATATTATTAAGGATTGTAAAGTGGCCATTTGTGCTTGGAAGCATATTTTCCCTTGGTTCTCGGATTTCAATTGGGTTTTTTTGCCCCTTGATTATGGGGTGGATTTTTGAAAAGGGTTATGTGATAAAATTCCTAATAATGAGAGATTTAAATGTATTATTATTATTTGGAGCTTATGGAGTTTCAGGAACCAGGGTGTCAATGGAAAGATGGACCTGAAGTTCCATAATCTCATTAATATTATTGATAAGGCAATTAATGCTCATATTTTCCTTTGTGCAGGTGGATCTCCCAATGCCTCTAATGGTCCATTTGTGGAGCCTAAGTGGAAGACTCCCCCAATTAGAATATGGAAGTTGAATGTGGATGCATCGGTGGATGCTGGTTCGGGTAGGGGAGGCATCGGTTGGGTGGTTCGTGATTGGAAGAGGAGTCCCAAGCTGATGGGAAGGAATTCAAACGTTTTGGGTCAGTCGGTAAAATTTCTCGAGGGGATTGCTATGAGAGATGGTTTGAAGCATTTGAGGGATGTTAATATTCCTTTTCTCCCTCCAATTCTAGTGGAGTCCGACGCTTTAGAGGTGGTCAATGCAGTTGTTAATGGATCCTCAGATCTTTCTGAATTCGGCAACATTGTTGCTGATATCTGGCATCTTATTGCTTTTCTTGGTATTGAGCAGGTTTCTTATTGTAATAGATTGTGTAATAAGGTAGCTGACTTGTTAGCCAAGAGAGATTTTGTGGATGGTTTTGGTTGGAAGATTCATTGTCTCGATGTTGAGGCTAAGTCTCCTTTTTTGAGGAGGATTTTCCCTTCTGACATTGGCTCCGCTTTGGAGAGTGATTGTTTGATTGTGTGTGGTTTTTGAATGCATTGTGGTTTCAAAAAAAAAAAAGGCAAAATGGAATTTTTTTTAAAAATTAATTCAAAATTTGAAAACAAAAATTAAAAAAGCAAAAAGAAAGTTAACCACCTATTTTTACAAATATCTTTTAAAAACAGTCTATTTAGTATCATTTCTTAAAAAAAAATCAAGTGAATATTTTTACCATTATTTTTGTCTAAATTGATAAATATTTTATTAAAATAGAATATTCATCACAACTACTAAATAAATAAATATATATATATATATATATTAATAAAATATTATTTTCGTAGCTGAACTTTGACTTTTATTTTATTAACTTTAACCTTTATTCATTAAGTTCCAAAGTATTCAGAATTCCAATTTTAATTTCTATACTTTGAAAAAAAAAAACAAGGGTCCTTAGAATAAATTTAAAGTCAATATTAATCTAAACTATAAACTATTTAATGTTAATAATTTAATACAAGACAAAATGTGAATAAATTTTTAAAGACCAATTTTAAGGTTTTTTTTTTTTTTTTTTTTAAGTATACGGAGGTGAAATAAATTTCAAAATTAGAGACTAAAAATCTTTGTGAAATAAAATTTGACTTTTGAAAGATTAAAGACATGAATGGAACAACTATCAAAGACCGTTTGTTTGACATATTTAGGTAGAATTTAGTTTTAGAATTTATTAACTCCTCCTCTAAAACCTAAATTCAAACAAGTTTTTATTAATTCCTCCTCATTTTTACTTTTAAAAATAACTCTCATTTCTACTCATTCATTTTTAATAATCTATTTTAAATCAATAAAAATAACTCATTTTTAACTACTCATTTTTTATCATTTCTTTTGTAACTACTAAAAATAACTACTTATTTTAAATCTATATCCAAATAAGATTTGTACTCTAACTCCCCTACACAAAAACTACATCCAAATGAATTTTTGGCACAACTCTCAATTTTTAACTATTCAATATAATTCCTTAAACAAAATCCTACTTAAATATGTCAAACAAACACCTCCTCAATGTTTAGGAGCGAAAACCAAATTTTGCCCTAAAATTAATAATAATAATTTTATTGAAGTGATAATAGAACAAACGGGGTTAGGGAATAAGAGATCTATGTCTCGCAATTCCACCCATGGATAAGGTGAGAATCCACTCAGCAAAATTTTATTGGTTGAAATTTCCAAAACTTGGCTTCTTCACTATCTTCCTATCTCCTCATCTCATCACACCAAACATTTTTGCAATAACCCAACCTCCTTTCCCACTTCTCATTCTGCATCTCCCCTACCTGCCAAGGCCTTAGTTCAGTTCAACAAAAGCAACCAACGCAATTTCAATGGCAGCTTCCATGGCTACAATGGCAGTGCTCAGTGTCAAGTGCACAACCATCAACTCCACCAAAAACCTCAACACCCCAAAGCCAATCCCCAAACCAATCTCCCTCCTCTCCCTCCACAACCTTCCTAGAGGCCTAATCTCATCAAAAGCTAATGAAAATCCTAACTTATTAACCTTTCTCTCTGGCACCGCCCTCGCTGGAGCTGTCTTCTCAACCTTGAGCTCATCAGACCCGGCCTTTGCAGCCCAACAGATTGCAGAGATAGCGGCCGACGGTGACAACCGTGGCTTAGCCCTTTTGCTGCCCCTTATTCCGGCCATAGCATGGGTTCTGTTCAACATACTACAGCCAGCACTCAACCAGATCAACAAAATGCGCAGTGACAAGGGTGTGATAATTGGCTTGGGATTAGGGGGCTTAACTGCATCAGGGTTCATGAACGCACCTGATGCTTCCGCTAGTGAGATCGCAATGGTTGCCGCCGATGCTTCAAGTGATGGCCGGGGGCAGCTTCTGCTGTTTGTTGTAGCACCCGCCATTCTTTGGGTGTTGTACAACATTCTACAGCCAGCTTTGAATCAGATCAACAGGATGAGATCCGACTGATTCAAATTTTGAGAAATGTGGTAGCAAACAAATGACCTGTAATTGCAGATTATGAATCAATTTCAAATAGCAATCATTATTTCTCCTATCATTTGGGTCATTAGCTAGATCTTTCCATGTATGTATATGTCCTTGAGAGAGCTATAACTGCTCAACACCTTCAACTTCAATAAATTACTTTTTGTACATACTAAGTCTGATATCCAACAACTTTAAAAAACGTTCAAAATGTGCTAAAAGAAGTAAGCATAGACTTTGGTTCGGTCATTTACTTCAAAGTAGGATTTTTGCATAATAAACTACACAACATACTAGATGGACTCATCGTGTAAGCATCAAAATGGATGTCATAGATGGACTCATCATGTAAGCATCAAAATGGATGTCATTTCCTTGTTAGTATTTGAGTTCACAAAAATTCTGCCATCGTGTCGTGACAATCTCCATTAACAAACTTAGACAAGCACAAGAAGGTTTTGACTGTGCCATCTGGAATATTGTTCCTGGAGAAGGTTCATGAAAAAAATGAACTAAATTTTAGCTTGACTGTCTGGAACAACATCGGCAGGCTGGCTTTCAGTATCCTCTTGTTGTAGTTGCGTAGCTGTAAGCTTTGCCTTCTTATATCTACTTGAACTTCGAAGTATAGTGTCAAGGGTCATATCCTCAGGACTTGAAGGACTGTACAACGATAATCAAACGTATAAACTCTACTAGAAAAGGAAAAATAATGCACTTCATACAAACTTTAAAAGAAAACGTTTTTCCTATTTGTTGGATGTCAACATGCAAAAACTAAGGAAAACTGAATAAATTGGATCCATCAATTACAAATAGGCATCTGAAAGTAATGTGACATACGTAATTTCCATTTTAGCATCTCTATAAGTGAGTACACTAAATGCATGCACAACATTTCTGAAACAATTTTTAAGTATAAAAATAGATAAAGATCTTAGAGAATGTATACAAACTTCGTGGCAACCTTTTACCACTTCTATTAATTTAGGTAAACATATCAAAATTAATAAAAACAAACAACAAAAGAATCTCTAGAGACTTTATCATTATGCATGTCCGTGTAGGGAAGTAAGCTGTTCATTCAGTTAATCACTTATAAGAGTGGTGGACCAACGTAGGTCGTGATGACATGCGATACAAAATCATAAAGGCACAAAGATCTAAGAAAAAAAATGTAAGCAGATGCTCATACGGTCATACCATATTTAAGATATCATCAATCAAGAAAGACAAGCATCGTAATTTTCAGAATTAACTTACAATTTCTTTCTCGTGCTTCTGCTATGGATGTTTGTTCTTTCCGAGTCAACTGATCCTGAGGCAAAATTCATTCAATTGCAAAATATTAGCTATATGAAGCCAATAACATGATTGCATGTTACATGACAGGAGGAAAAAGAAAGAAATGAAGCCCAAAGTTTAATAGACACTTCCAATTATCTAAAAGGCAGCAAGGAAGATAGAAATAAAGAGTAATATAATCTTAGCATGGCCAAAGAGATCCGGCATTACCATTTTCTGATGAGTTGATGTTGCCATTGCTTTCACCATCTGAGAAGTCAGATGTTAGTGAATTATCTGGAGATCTAGTACTAGCATCTGAATCAGCAACTCCACCAGCGTCCTCAAAACTATCACTGCTGGCATCCTTAAATATGCCTCCTGATGCAGCCAACAAGTTCCTTTGTTCTGATCGTGTAACATCTTTCTTTCCACCCTGAGAAGATTTCCGTTCACCCTTTGGATGGCCAACGCCAGTAGATTGACGATTTATAAGCTTTTGATCCTGATGAACCGTATTTGCTGAATTTTTCGACTTTAATCTTGTACTTAAAGCAGAAGTTTCACTGTATATCTCAGTACTGTCTCGAGAAGAATTAACAACTTTTCCCCTTAACCTAGTTGCTTTACTAGATACTTTCTGTTTATGCTCATTAGAAGGCAGGGACTTTACCCCACCTTTTGAAATTTCCTTTAGCTTATTGTCAATATGAAGTGTCCCATCACATTTATCCTTTGATGATGATCCACGATGCTCAAGAGCATTAGAGTTGCTAGTTTGACAATGTCCCCCACTCTCTGTGTTCTCATCAGTCTTCTGTATGTCCTGCATACTTAAGGAGGCCGCAGAAGAAGGATTTTTCGTTTTTCTTTTAGCTTTGACCAAAGTATCAGCATTTAAATCACTACTCAACTTGTCAACATGCAATTTAACAGATTTATGCTGGATTCCATCAGCCATTTCCTCAGTGCCAACTTTATCACTTTCAGAAAGAACTTCGACATGATTATCAACATTATCAACAGTACCATCTTTAGTGGTGTTGCTACATCTATTTGCTTCAAGAGACCTCTCTTCATAGCCTTCAGAAACGTGAGAGAGAGTTAACGAGGGCCCAACTGCTCTAGACTTCTTGCAAATGCTAGGACTACTTTCAACCTCAGAAAACAGCATAGAGTCCAAATCTATTTCTTCAATTTCATTCCTCGACTTCACTTTTGAAAACTTAGTTTTCTTGGATGCTATAGACACAGATTTAACTTCCCTGTCACTTCTCTTTGATGGCAATGAATCCTCATTAACGTTACTTTCTTCTTGAAGATTTGGTGTACTTTTCATTGAAGGCACAGGTCCCTTCTTAATTTTCCCTCTCCCCTGCCAATCCATGTCTTCTGCTACTGCTCGAGTTTTGTCAAGTTGCACCAAAGGTTCCACCTGGCTTATATTTGATTTATCCAAACCAATGTTCCTATCATTAGGCAATAAAGAAGCACTAGTTGTGTTTTCTCCCTTCATTGGAGAAATGATATTTTCTCCAATCTCTGCTTTACTACAGGAATTATCACCTAAAGTAAAACTTTGAGGCTCAGTTGGAGGATTATCACCAGAATCTCTAGCACCTGTTGTGACTGAATTAATTTGTCTTTCTTCTGCTGAATCCTTAGATTTTTTAGTCTTCTTTTTTTTACCATGCTTGGGGTTTTCAGTAGTTTCGTGCAATGATTCAGAAATATTAGTAGCTTTATTGTTAGCATCAGTACCGTCCCAGCTTGATGAGTAGCCGTTCTCTACCATTAAGGCTGTAGTATCAGTGTTCGGCAGAGAGACTCTTTCTTTGGAAATTGCGACAATCTTTCCAGTTTTGAGCATAAGATGATTGCATTGAACATTATTGGCATCTGCAGGTGTACTAAGAGTTTTCTGGAGATCAGCAGGGTCCTCGCTGCTAGAGGCAAGATCCGTTCTTTTTACTTGTAACACAGCTTTATCAGATGCATCTCTTATGCTTTGTTTACGTCCAAGTTCCGTGTTGTTCTTATTACCACCTACAAGAACATAAATCAGTATCAGAACCCAACATTTTATGATCTTTCATGCAACATACAATATTTTTTATGAAAACATACAATCACATGCATATACAAGTACTGCTAAAAGAATGAAGAAAAACATACAGGAATCTCCAACCAGGGAAGATGCAAAATTTTCTGCAGTATTATCAATAGAATCATTGTGCCTTTCCCTTCCTTCCCTCCCGGATGTTCCAAGGTCAGGAATTGATGACTTAATTTCTGGACTAGGGACAGTTGTTATATCAGATTCTCGAATTGCATCCCGTTGATTTCCTACTCTAGATGAAATCAAACCAACAGCTTGGTTTGGACAACCTAGCAACTTACTTTTCCTTTTCCTTTTCCTCTTCTTCACATCACTTGAACCAGTCTCGAGCAGGCTAGCATCAGATTTATCTCCATTGAATTTGTTTTCCAGTACTGGAAGATTGGAAACTCCATTATGAACGTGTTCTCTAAACTTTTCACAAGATCCAATGACTTGATCCAACAGATTTTGGTCATTATCATCACCCGTAAAATTAACAACTTCATGTTCATTACTCAATTTCGCTTTTCTCTTCTTACTTTTATGATTCACCTTCACAGTAGGCAGAGATTTCAATGTTTCATTAAGACCCGCACAATCATTCCTTGTCCTACCCGGCTGACCTTTGTTGCAATTCTCAAGAGAAAGAGTAACTTCTGCCTTCTCAATCATTAAATCCTTTTTACTAGAATGACATGAACCAACATAAACATCAGTAGGTGCTTTCTCATTGAGATATTGTCGAATCGCATTGTCTTGCAATTGTGGAGTATCATAGTTAGATAGCTGCCCACAATGATTATTTCTAGCAAGATTGATCCCATCAACGGCGGTATCATCTGCCCTTTCAAAATAACTTAAGAGATTGCCAGTGTTAAGATCAGTTGAGTGCCCATCAACTACGCAAACATCAATAGAGAGAAACCAACTGCTGTCTAACTCAGCAAATGCACTTTTCAATAACATGGAGTCAGAGAGGTGATAAAAGAACCCTCTTTGCATTACCTGTAAGATTAATATCCCCATAGCTGTATTAATTCGAGGTACGTATAGTCAATTGTACTCACTCATAGAGAAGAATAATCGAGTACCTTAATTGCAAGAACTTTTACGTTCCCAAGATGAGGAAAGCACAGTGGGTGTTCCTTCTCTATCTTCACTGCGTGCAAAAGCATCAAAAGTGTCAATTCAAATGTAAAGTTACAAACCATCAGTGAAAATTTATGCCCCATTTGATAACCATTTGATTTTTTGTTTTTGGTTTTTCAAATTTGAACTTAATTTTACTCAAATTTCTTGCAACGTACTTCATCTTTCCTACAATGTATCCATCATTTCTTAAGAAAGTAAATTAATGCTAACCAAATTTTAAAAACAAAAACAAGTTTTGAAAGCTAATTTTTTTTGTTTCCAAATTTTTGTAAGGTAGTTGAGGTAGGCTTAAATTTCAAAAATCAAAAACTATAAACAAAATGGTTATCAAACGAGCCATTAGTTATTAAGAAACAAACATCAAAATAACCAAACAGACAACAATTTCGATCCTGCCAGATAGAATATTAAAATTTAGTGAAAATAATGAATCGATTTCACTTGAACTGAACCAGAAGAATTAGAATATAACTATTGGATAAGAATAGAAGAATTAGCCACAAAAATGGATTAAACATCCTAAACCGTAAGAAAATTTCAATTATAAGGTTCCATTTGCTGATTAGTGATGTTTAAATCACTCTCACATTGAAATTGTCTCTTTAATCTTAAGGAATGCCAGACATAATCATAGCAAAACGTCAAACACAAAAGGAAAACAAAATCACAACTCACAACTCTTTAGCATGAAAATATAGCTCTCAAACTTCTAAAGCCGACACTCCAAAACAAGATTTCGAAACTCATTCAAACGAATTAAAACCTTGGTGCATCAGCTTTACCTCAAAAATCAATTAACCAAACCAGATATAGCTATACTGGTCACGAACGCAATGATAAGCTCTATAACAGTATTCCATCGAAACAAAAAAGGGAAGAAAAACCAAAGAGGATAGCAGAAGTTTACCTTTGAAATCGGAGACAGTATCGGCGTCGGAGACAGCCACCGCCAAGTGAGTACCGAGGTTAGTGTCGATGAAAACAATATTGGGAGACGCCGCCGCGTGAAGGACGCTGGTGGAAGAATCCGGTAACGTCATTGTATTCAACACAGAAAGAATCACAAAGGAATGCTGCCACAAAGCCAAGCCAATAACATGTGAAGCGCCAATGTTGCCGGAGCAGTGTTGCCAAATCTTCCTATGTGGTTCAATTTGGCCCATTAATTTAAATGGGCCGAAACGAATTGATAGCCCAATTGCCATTTTCTGCTGGCCCGACTTATCTATTCCAAATGAGTGCAAAGTCAACATGTGGGTTAAATGGCACACTCTTTTAAGAGTACCCCAATGAGGGGTGACATTTTCACCGGGAAATCGCCGTTTAAGTAGGAAATGTATTCTTCCTTGATCTCGCCTCGTTTACATTTAAAAAGAATTATAATAAATTTATTTTATTTCTATCTTACCTCTTAATTTTTTAGATTAAAAAAATATTTGTTAGTGTTCCCAAGGACTGACACAGTGGTTAAAAACTTGAAATGAGGGTATGTGTTGGGCGGTTTCCAAACACACAAATTAAAAAAATAATAATAATGATGTAAGAATGATGACGTGGCAACTTTGATCTCGTCGTAGCAAAATCTTCTTTTGATTAGGCGAAGTGTGTGTGATCCCCAAAGGTTGTGCAAGTATATACAGTCTTTGTTGTAGCAAGTTTTAATGTAAGTAAAGGTCATTTCCATAGTGATTAGTGATTAATACCATGCTTAAGCGAAATGAAGAGAGTTAAGTAACTGGTGAAATTGTTGTGATAAGTCTAAACTAAGTGAGATAAATGTAATGTAATTTAAGCTAGATGTAAATGCATTAGAAGGAGAAAAAGACATTTTCGGAGAGTTTCGCTTAGGCGAAACTAAGTTAAGAGAAGACACTGACAACTAAAGGCTCCTCTTTGGCTCTCTCGAGCTCTAGAAGTTGGTTCTCTCGAGCTCTAGAAGTTGGTTCTCTCGAGCTCCTAGTTCGGATCTCTCGAACTCAAACACCACTAAAATCACGCAACAACACTAGGCGAACCTTATCTCTAAGAGTTGTTTGATTTGGAAGCAATCTTATCTCTAAGCAAGCTTGCCAGTCCTAATGTTATACATGCAAGTTCGCTCTATTTCTATTCTCTCGAAGCGAAATAAAGATATACACAGTGGATCAGACGAAATGTATTACGAATTAACACAGCATGCATAATAGTTTGACACTTCGCTAGGGTCTCGCTTCGGCAAAGTTACCCCTACGTGCCCATTTCCCTCCAATGACGAACTTAGCTACTCATAACGATACATAAAAGCAAAGTGAAATAAAAACCAAAGTTCATCTTCATTAAAATACCAAATAATAACGTTCGCTACAAATAGTGTTAAGACAGAAATAACGGAAGCAATAAAAGGAGAAACAAAGTTTAGAAGAAGCCTGGTCCGAATCTAAAGACAACAATTCTAATTTGGCTCCGACGAAGTCTCTGTAACTCCGGCTAGCTACAACTATGCTACGGCTAAACTAGAAAATAACTGGAAATGGAAAAACAACTAAACTACGGCTAAAAAACTAAGGAACTTTGATCGAAATTGAAAGCTCCGGCAATGGACGACCCAGAATGGGCGACGACCACGACCATTTGCAATGAAGAAGGATGACTCTATTTATACTGCAGCTTAAGCGACAAGGTTCTGACTTCTCTGCTCCACCCCCTTGTCCCCTCTAGACCACATCTGACATTCTCTGCTCTGAGACTGCCAAAAGCTGCTCTACTCCACGATCTTCCGTACATGCTCTTTTGCCAGAATCAATTTCGCTTAGGCGAAATTGAGGGCACTTCATTCTATTCGCTGCAATGTGGAATGCTTTTACTGCACGCTTGATGGAGTGTCGTTCGCTTGAGCGAGCTCCTTGTGTGAATTTCGCTTCGCTTCATCAGGTATGCTGCAGACAAACTAGAAAATATCAATTCTTTTTAACACTTATAAATTTGCACACATTCAAGCATGTTTCGCTGCAGCGAATCTCTAAAATGCATCCTAATTAGAAAACTAAGGGATGTTTCGTTAAAGCATAACTTTGGTATGATGGGGCGAAATTCCATATTAAATTAATTCATTATTAGCAAATTCTTATAAAAATATATTCTTTTAAACTACTCTAACTCTCAATTCTTGAGAGTTATCACACCCTCAAACTTACATTATTGCTCGTCCCAAGTAATAGCTTCGTTACTAATGGAGGGAGCTTACTTTTTCCTATTTTCTTTCGCAACAGCGAACGTTATTTTTCAACTCTGCTAAAGTCATTAATAGATCAATCCGAGAATTCAAACAAATTTCTAACTAAAAGTTCTTCTATAACTGAACCATGCGAGGCGAAACTTTAGATTGTCAGAAGCTCCATTTTACAATTTGCTTTAGCCATTTGTTCGCAAAAACTCCTTTTGGCTTAGAATTTTAATTCTTTGGTTCTTCTAGCCTTCCCTAATCAATTGGATTTAACTTTTCGCTTTAAGCTCTTTTGCTCCCTTTAACTTTGGTACTTCTCGTCTTTTGTGGAAGTGAATACTCTCCTTTTATAGTTCGTTGGGGATTCCTCACTTACGGTATCTTACTATCGTTTGCTCAATTTTCATCGAATGTTTAATATTATGATAGATACGCAATGTTAGAGCAACCGACAGCGGAGAAATGATCCCACGACTTAGGCTACTAGCCCTTTGATTCACTTCGCTCTCGAGAGTATTTGAGAAATTTTTGAATTTTTTTCATGTTTTTTATCCAACCCAGGGTTTAGGCTTGCAATATCTCACCTTTTACTTCAGCAAAATGGCAACTATCCAATTAATTTTTCTACGCTGAATCGCTCATGAAGCATGTTTATTTTGTGCACTTTTCGTGAGTATATTTACATTTTTGGTTCGGCAAACTCCACCCCCAAACTTGGACTTTTCATTGTCCCAATGAAAACACTCAACACCCTCAAACTTAAAGTTTGCTAAAAGTTTAAGGCTTGGGTTAAGTCTAATTGAGTTCGCTCAAGCTAAATGATTTCGCGAAATTAAATGTCTAGACTTAATGAATTTTTTAAAACTAAGGCCTCTACTTTTCACAAAATTTCGCTTCGTTCCAATTTAAATTTCGTGCCAGCATAGAGGAGTTACAAAATTAATTTACAGAGAAATAAGTTTGAATTACACATGAGAAAGTTAATCAGATTCTACAAAGATATAGATAACAACAGCTCGCCAAAGCGAAAGATTATAGTATTCACATTTAAGTTTTCATTGTCATGTGAGCTTACAAAAGATGAAATTACAATAAGCGAAATGCAAGCATGCAATGATACAAAAATTTGAAAGAGGCGAGAAGTAAAGAGAACGGAGGATTTCCATTATTGCTCAGGCAGATCTTCGTTGGATTCTTCTGGAAGAGGAGGAAGTTCTGGGAATGGAGGTAGCTGGAAAGGGCCTCCTTTCAACCGGTTGAGTACTTCTTGAAGAACTTGCTCTCGCTGAAGGAAATAGCAATGAAAACTGTGATTTTCATCTCTAATTTCCCTTAGCAGCTGGAGTTGTTCGTCGTTGCTGCTTGTCGACACCTTGGTATTCTTCGTCGCGCTAGATCCTCTCGCCGAAGCCTTTGGAGCGAAATTTAAGTACTTCTTCTTGGGCAAAAAGGGATCATTAGGCTGGCCCTTCAACCCTTGGAAAAGACAAAGTGCTGATATGAAGTGCGGGTAGAGAAAATAGCTCGCCTTTCGCCCTTTCCAAGAGTGAATCTCCTACGCAATGAGCTTTCCAACATTGATGGATAAGCCGCTCATGATGGAGCAAATCAGCAGGGCTCGCGGAACCATTAAAGTTGACTCGTGCGATATTGGCATGAGCGAAGATTTCAAGAATGAGGCCCAAATTTGCCCTACTTCGTTGAGGTTCACGGTGTGGAAACAGCGAGATTGCAGCCCCTCATCTCACTCAGCCCCTTCTACTCCAATGACTTCCAGGCAAGTCTGGAGGTCTTCTTCTGAGTATTCATCCAACAAAACTTCGTACTCAGACTTTTTGTTTACGAGCCCAAACAGGTCATTCCATGCCTTAGAAGCCCAATTGATTTCGTGGTCGCAAGCCGTGGCCTTGAAACTATTTCAGTCCAACAAGCTGGCGTAGAATTCAATCACCCATGTTCGCCTCGCTGAACTGAGCTTTGTACAAAGCTTCCTCCATCCTCGTTTCTCAATTTGCTCGATCACAGCTAGTGAAAATCCTCTAAGATCGGGGTCGAAGGACTGCTCGGACAAGAACTTCTTATACTGATATTCGATGATGTTCTTGTTGATCTTCTGCTGCCTGGCTTCGAATGAGCGACTGCTAATTGTTCAGCTTGGCTCTTTACCCAAGTTGGCTGACTTTTTCTCAGGAGGCGAAGGGGTGATCGATGGCTCTGCGACTCTTTTTCGTTTAGGCCCGAAAATGCTCTTCAACTCTAAACTTCGCTGAACTTGTACTGGCTCGAGCTCGCTATCTTCCTCTAAGTTTGACAAAGTGAACAGCACTTCATCCAATTCCTCTTTAAGCTCCTCGTCAGAGCTGAACTCCTTCTCACTTAAACGACTTCCTTTTCTTTTTAAAGCTGCAGACTTGCTGCTAGTTGGATCAGCAACAATTTGACCAGTTGTCATATGTGCGTCATCTCCAAAAGCTGGTAAATCTTCAGCTTCGCTCCGCTTGGCTGCTTCAGTCTCTAGGCTTTCGAAGCTCTCAAGCTCTTCTTCAGACGCCGGACTCGTAACTTCATCCGCAGCGTCTTCCATCCGGTTGCCCTTTTTGCTCACTAAACTCAGCGCCTGTGCGTTAACATCATCCTGGCGAATTGCTAGTTGTGTATCATCCGCCTCGACGCCAAGCTCCTCCACGAATTCCCCAGCCTTTTCTTCGTAGACTTCGTTGATCAATCCTTCACTAGCGAGCTGCGCTTCGCCGCTAGGCTCAACTACCACCGTACCTCCCTTCAGCCATAGATGCTTGGGGAGTTTTCCTGGCGCTTCGCTCCACCCTCCGCTTCTTCTTCGCAGTTGCCTCTTCCTCCTTTCTCTCTTCCTTCTCTTTCCTCTTTCTTTCCTTTTTCTCTTTTTTCTCCAATATTCGCTTGTTCTCTGCCCTTAATTTTTCTAACTCAGCCTCCAATTCTGCCATTCACTTCTGCAATGCCTCTTGGGTCGAGTCTTCTAGCTCAATATCCTTCTTCGCTAGAACCACAGCGGGAACGACATCCTTCGCCACAGTGGGCTCAACAGGTTTTTTCTCGACTGGCCGCTTCTTTTGCTGCTTCGCAGACTTGACTGAACTGGCTATTGGGCCAGCCTTTGTTGCCTCGATGAGTGCTGCACTAGAGGGTCTTGCTGAAGTACCTTCGCTCGGTGACCAAATTCTTAGTTCCGCAGAAGGAACAACAGCTGCTCTGTCCACCGGCTTCGCTAACTTTTTCAGGATAATTTTTAGCTGGACTCCAACAGAAAGGGTCTCAGATGTCGCAGCTCTTTCTTGCGCTTCGCTTTGCGCGCTCATGCGTTTCCTCGCAGCTACGAGCACGCTCATTTTTCTTATTTTGTGGGCTTTTTGGATGAGGCAGAGGTGATAGGAATTCTGAAGGCCATTTTGAATGTTTTACAGGGAGGGAAAACTTAGCGAATTTAGGGCGAAAGGAAAGATTCTTGAGAGCTCTGAAGATTTTGGACGCGTAAAAAGAAAAAATGAAATGGGGACGGTGCATTTATAGGCCTTGGCTTCGCATATCATAAATGCCTTGGGAAGTGCGGCGAGATCTTGACCATTACATTGAACGCTAGGCTTCCACGTGGTTCTCGAGATTTGGAATTTTACATGCGTTTTTACACAGATGACAACTGTAGCCCATGCGAGTCGGCACCTTGCGACACACCCAATCCCAACTCTTCGCTTTAGCAAACATCCCAAATAAAATAAATCCCGACTTACAACAAACTTTTCTTACAGACTAACTAATTTGCTTTCACACTGCTCTATCTAGCAATCTAAATTCAACAAAATGAAACAACTTTGACAAAAATAACATATGTACGAGGTTTTCCAAACTTACCTAGCCTAGAGATGGAGCAATAAATAATTTGAGAAAGATAGATTCGCCACTCCAGCCAGCTGGTCCAATTTACTCTTCAATTAGCGAGGTAGAATCCGCTTCCGTGAATTCTTCGCCATAATAATGCTTGATTCGGTGGGCATTCACCAAAATTATGTTTGGTCAGATGCATTTTTTAACATGACAGCACCATGGGGGCGTACCTGAGTAATCTGGAACGGACCTGACCATCTGGACTTCAATTTCCCAGGGAAGAGTTTAGCTCTTGAATTGAATAGCAGCACTTTTTGTCTAACTTGGAATTCTTTGGGTTTGATTCGCTCATCATGCCATCTCTTGGTTTTCTCCTTATATAATTTCGCGTTTTCATAGGAAAATAGCCTAAATTCTTCTAGTTCCAAAAGTTGCATTGTTTGAGTAGGTGCAATTCCTGGCGAAATGAGATCTAGTTCCTTGATCACCCAATAAGCCTTGTGTTCCAATTCTAGTAACAAATGGCAAACCTTGCAGAAAACCAAATGATACGGTGACATGTCTATCGGTTTTTTAAAAGCTGTTCGATAGGCCTACAAGGCATCATCAAGTTTGCTGGCCCAATTCTCCCGATTTGGGTGCACTACCTTCTCTAAAATCATTTTGATCTCACGATTAGAGGCTTCTACCTATCCATTAGTCTGTGGGTGGTATGCTGTAGCAATCTTGTGCCAAACGTTGTACTTCTCCAAAACGTTCGCCAGCACTTTGTTCACGAAGTGTGTGCCCTCATCACTGATCAGCGCACGTGGAGTACCAAACCTGGTGAAAATGTGCTTCTGCAGAAACTTGATTACTATTTTTACATCATTCTTCGCACAAGTGATGGCTTCCACCCACTTTGAAACGTAGTCAACTGCAAGTAAAATATAGAAATTTTCATTAGAGTTGGGAAAAGATCCCATAAAATCGATACCCCAGACGTCAAACAGTTCCACTTCCAAAATATACTTCAACGGCATTTGGTCTTGTTTCCCAATAGTCCTAACTTGCTAGCATTGGTCACATTGTTTCGCGAAGTCATATCAGTCTTTGAAAATGGTTGGCCAAAAGTATCCTGACTGAAACACTTTTACTACTGTCCTTGCTCCTCCAAAGTGACCAGCGTATGCTGCGCCATGACATTCAGTTATGATTGATTTTGCTTCTTCTTCCATTACCCATCTGTGAATTATCCTGTCAGCACACTGCTTGTACAGATAAGGTTCATCCCAGAAGTATGTCTTCACTTCGTGCAACAACTTTTTCTTTTGTTCATAAGTGAGCTCCTTTGGGAATACACCGCTGACTAGGTAATTTGCAATATCAGCGAACCATGGTGGCGAAGTCTTGTTAATAACCAAGAGTTATTCATCTGGAAAATAGTCAACGATTTCGCTTCATTCTTGCGAAATCTCCTCATGTTCAATTCGCGACAGGTGGTCAGCAACAACATTTTCACACCCTTTTTTGTCAACAATTTCCAAGTCGAATTCTTGGAGCAATAAAACCCAGAAAAGCAGCCTTGGTTTTGCATCGAGTTCTTTGAACAAGTATTTGATTGCAGCATGATCGGTGAAGACAGTCACTTTTGATCCTATCAAATAGCTACGAAATTTCTCTAATGCAAATACCACCGCTAAAAATTTCTTCTCTGTTGTGGTGTAGTTTTGCTGTGTTTCGCTCATCATTTTACTTGCATAATAAATAGGATGAACTAACTTTTCTCCTTGTTGCCCAAGCATAGCTCCGACCGAATAATCGTTGGCATCACATAAAATGCAAAATGGTTTTTCCCAATTCAGTGCTTTGATGATTGGTGCTGTTATAAGTGCTTGTTTCAGAGTTCGGAATGCATTCGCACAGGCTACATCAAACTCAAATGGTGTGTTCAACACCAATAATTCGCAAAGCGGCTTCGCTATTTTCGAAAAATCTTTGATAAATCGGTGGTAAAATCCAGCATGGCCTAGGAAGCTTCTTACTCCCTTGACGTTGATTGGTGGTTTCAGCTTTTTGATCACTTCTACCTTCGCTCTGTCAACTTCCATTCCTTCACTTGAAACGTGATGGCCAAGCATAATTCCTTCTGCAACCATGAAATGGCATTTCTCCCAATTTAATACAAGGTTGGTCTCTTCGCATCTCGAGAGAACTTGCCCAAGATTCGCTAAGCAGTTAGCGAAGGAGGTGCCAAACACGGTAAAATCATCCATGAATACATCCACACAGCGTTCAATCAAATCTGAGAATATTGCCAACATACATCTCTGAAATGTAGCAGGAGCATTGCATAAACCAAACAGCATCCGTCTAAAGGCGAAGATTCCATAGGGACAAGTAAACGTGGTCTTTTCTTGGTCTTCTAGGGCAATCGTGATTTGGTTGTAGCCTGAATATCTATCGACGAAGCAATAATATTATTGTCCGGCCACACGATCCAACATTTGGTTAATGTAAGGTCAGGAAAAATGGTATTTCTTTGTTGCTGCGTTCAATTTCTGGTAATCCATACAAATGCGCCAACCCGTAACAGTTCACGTTGGTATGAGTTCGTTGTGTTAGTTGCTTACCACTATCGTGCCCCCTTTCTTAGGTACACACTGTACCGGACTAACCCATTTACTATCAGAAATTGGGTATATGATATCAACGTCCAACCACTTAATGATTTCCTTCTTGACTACCTCTTTCATCACCGGATTCAATCTTCACTGGCGATCGACCGAGCGAAATCCCTCATCTTCTAGCTAAATTTTATGCATACAAAATGAAGGGCTGATTCCCTTTAAGTCGGCCAACGACCAGTCAATTAGTCTCTTATATTGTCGAAGCAAATCTATTAACATCTCTTCATTCTGCTCTGTCAACTACAAGAATGTCGCTTAAAAAAATATATTTCAAATGTTCAGGTAGTGGTTTCATTTTTAATTCCGACGGTTGTTTGATCAATGGTTTCATTGGTGGAGCTCGGTCATTTAAATTTAGCAAATCTGTCATTGAATTTATCATTTCGTTGACTTCCTTTCTTCCTCAAATTCATCCTCGCTGGGCCATGCATATTCCACATTAGCTTCTTCTCTTCGTTCTTGCGCGTTTTTCTGATAAACCTCGCTGAATTTTGCATCCATCACTGTTATAGCGAAGCATTCTTCCAAGTCTGCAGGATATTTCATTGAGTCAAAAATATTAAACTTAATTTTCTCGACATTCATCTGTAAGGTGATTGTCCCTTCGTAGATATCTACTAAGGTTCGCCCGGTCTTACGGAATGGCCTTCTCAAAATAATGGGAACTTCTTTATCTGCTTTATAATCTAAAATTATAAAGTTCGTGGGATATATGAATTTATCAACACGCACTAATATATCTTCTACTTTTCCTTCAGGTCTTGTGATGGAGCTATCTGCGAGTTGGATTGTGACAGTAGTTGGTTTAGCTTCGCCAATGCGAAACTTCCTATATATTGACAAATGCATCAAGTTAATACTGACTCCCAAATTACAAAGTGCCTTGCCGATATAATGTCCGCCAATGGAAATTGGAATTGTAAATGCTTCTGGGTCTTTCTCCTTGACAGGTAGCTTGTTAGTGACCAGAGCACTGCATTTTTCGTTTAGCGAAATGACCTTGTAGTCTTCTGTTATGTTTTTCTCTATCAAGACCTCTTTCAGAAATTTGGTGTAGTTGGGCATTTGTCTTAAGGCTTCGATTAACGGGATGTTGATTTGTATCCCTTTCAAGATTTCCATAAACTTTTCATATCCCACCCCATTTTTTTTCTTCAGTCCCTGTGGGAATGAAGGTGGAGGTATGAATTCCAACCCTTCGCTAATCACCTTGGGTGTTTCAGAATTAGTTTTCTTCTCGTGAAACGTCACTATGGCGACATTATCCATCTTCCCTCTATCAACAATTTCATTGTTTCGGCTCTCATATACTTCTTGTCACATCATCTCTTTCTCTTGAAACTTGCTCCGGTGAAACTGCCAATGGATACTTGGCGAAAAGCTCTTCTATTCTGTCATCAGTTTTTTCTTCAATCATCGAAATGGCTTTCATCTGCTATCTTCCTTCTCGTTTCGTGGGTTCGGTATCCGACGGAAACCTACCAACAGGTCTTTGTCTCAATTCTGTAGCAAGTTGTCCCAATTGTGTTTCAAGATTCCTCAAAGCTAATCTGCTGATTTTGAATAGTCATCTGTTGGTTCTGCGAATTCAATTCACTCTTCGCTATGTAATCCTTTAACAGACCTTCTAGCGAACTACTTGGAGCTTGTTGGAAGGGCTGTTGTTGGAATTGATTTCGCTGGTTCGAAAATGAGTTCCATCCTTGGCCCTGTTGACCAACTGTTCCCATGAAACCTAAGGGTTCTCGTTGTGTCTTGGAGCGTAAGGTTGGTTGTTGGAGCTCGCAACATTTGCATTGTTGGACCATGAGAAATTTGGATGGTTTCTCCATCCTGCATTATAGGTATTCAAGTAAGGATTGTTGTGTATGTTCGCCTGGGCGAAGTATACAGATGTTGCGTTTTGTGGGCATTCTTCATACATATGTGCTTCGCCACATAAGCTACAGGGATCCAGAGCTAGATGTGCTGAATTTAAGCCATGTACTCGAGAGTTGGCGTTGTTTGAGTTTTGCATGTTTAACAACATAGATCTCATTTCAACGACTTGCTGCTTTAACAACGAATCACTGGCTGATTCGACTTTAACTCCTGTCTTTGGCCTACACGCACGTCATCTTTCCATTGACTAGTGTTAAGTGCGATTCTTTCAACTATTTCGACAGCTTGATTATATGTCTTAGAGAGAAGGGCCCCTACTGCTGATGCGTCAAACACCATTTTCGCGGCTTCGCTCAACCCTCCATAGAAATATTCGAATTGAACACAACATGGAAGTCTGTTGTATAGACACTTTCGCTGGATCATTTTAAAATGATCCCATGCTTCGGCGATAGACTCGCCTGCACTCTGTCTGAACAATACGATTTCGTCTAGCAGCTGCATCAACTTTTTGGGTGGGAAGTACTTCAAAAGAAACCTCTTCGCTAGTTCTTCCCACGAAATTTCGTGCAGATTTTCTACTGTATCCAGCCATTCTTTTGTCCTTCCTTGCAATGAATGCGGAACAGGCTGAACCTTAGATTATCGCGAGTCATATCTAGAATATTAAATTAGTCGCATACACCCATTTTGTCGCTAGTCCATGAAACTGAGCCTTTTGTTGAAGAAGGGTGTTCATCATGGGTTTGAATTCGAACGCCCTTGCTCCGTTATCAGGTTTGACTCCTCTTCGCATGAATGCTGCGACATTTGGTGTGGCATAGGCTCTTACTGCTCCATCCTTATCATCTGCCATCATGATAGTAGAAGCGAGGAACTGATCCGCATGCTCATAATTTGGTGTCGGTCTTGCTTCAGCATTCTCTGTGGGTAATTCATTGGATTTACTTTTGCCATACCAGTAACACGATTTCGTCTCCTTCTTAATAGGTTTCGCTCCGACTCTAGGTCGAAAGGTTCGACAACGCCTTGCCTTCGCATACAATATCGACGAAATCACCTGTAAAATGAACAATCTAATCAGTTGAAATGAAGCAATACTCCTACGATACTTTCGACTAAAAACAGCTAAAAAAACCCCCCGGCAACGAAGCCAAAAACTTGTTCGCAAGATTCACACGTGTCTTTTTAATTAGTATTTTAATTGAATAATTAATGGTATGAAGGAACTCTAGCTTCGCCTAAGCGAACGCTACTTCAACAACGACTAGGTGTTCGAGTCTCTACAAACGCACAAGTATACGCGATCAAATTGTAGCAAGTTTTAATCAGTAAATACAGGTCATTCTCGTCCAAAAACTTGTTCGCAAGATTCACACGTGTCTTTTTAATTAGTATTTTAATTGAATAATTAATGGTTTGAAGAAACTTCAACTTCGCCTAAGCGAACGCTACTTCAACAACGACTAGGTGTGCGAGTCTCTACAAACGCGCAAGTATACGCGATCAAATTGTAGCAAGTTTTAATCAGTAAATACAGGTCATTCTCCTCAGGGATTTTTTTCGCTGCGTTTTATATTTGTTTTCGCACAGGAGTCAGAAGGTAACAAAGTTGTAGGTGAGTAGATTTTTTAATTGATTTGTATAGCAAATTTTTGCGAAGAATAAACAGTTATGAGATTATCGGAGGAATTTAGGGTTTTTGGGAATTTCGCTTAAACGAAGGGGGATAGCGAAAGCGAACAACCAAGGGTTCCCTCGACTTTCTCAAGTTCTGGAAGCTGTCTCTCTCGAGCTCCTAGTTTAGTTTTCTCAAACTCAACTACTGTTAAAACACCTTATGGCATTAGGCGAACCTTATCTCTAAGTGCTCTTTGATTAGTAAGCGAAGCTTAACAGTCCTAATGTCATACATGCAATCTCGCTCACCCTTTTCTCTTGAAATAGGGTAGAGGCAAATATATTGCTTGTTAACAGTATATGAGTTAAATAAGTTCAGGATGCATAACAAGTTCTTATTCGCTACCCCTTTCGCCCCAACGAAATCTCCTACTTCCCCATAACCCTCAGATTACAAATTTAGCTACTCATATTCGTCAAAACTTTAAAAGCGACAGAAAATATAACAGCCATGCTCGATTGGAAAAATTGCGAGAAAGTAGAGTGCACGAATTAAAGTAAATTAAGAACAAGGGATAGAAAAACGCCCAAAACTTCAATAACTGCTGAACTCCAGTGAACTCCGACTCCAAAAATAGTCATCCAACGCAGTAAACTACCCTAAGGAAATAACAACACTCGACATTCAACCAAACTAAACTAAACTAAAGCCTGGCGAAATCACTCCAACGGCTTGAAAGCTAATCGGAAAGTAAGTTTTTGGTCGGAATCGGAGAGAAAACTACTATGAAATCAAGGGCTCAAGAAAACTCCAAGAAACTCCAAACACTTTGCTCTGAAGAGACGTTCGCCTTTTATAGGCCTCCTGATAAGCTCTGCGAAATCTTGCTCCACGATCACTGCTCTGGACAGCTGCGATGCTCTAACCCTCTTCTACTCTACAATCTGTTTTGTCACGAGGTCAGAGCCAACAAGTACGAATAGCTGTGATTTACTCGTATAGCATCCGATTTCTGCCACGTGCCCCTTTGAATACGACAAATATCCCTTCACTTCGCTTCTTCATCCCAATGCTTCGATTCTGCGAAAGGGTGGTACATGCTCTGGGCTGCTTGTTGGGTTTGGCCTTCGCGTGGGTGAATTCTCCATGGTGTGAATTTCGCTTCTCTCCATCAAGTTCGCTGAAGACAAACAAGAAAATATCAATTCTTTTTAACACTTATAAATTTATACACATTCAGACATATTTCACTACAGCGAACCTCTAAAATGCATCCTAAACAGAAAACTAAAGGATGTTTCGTTTAAGCATAACATTGGTATGATGGGGCAAAATTCAATATTAAATTACTTAAATATTTGCAAATTCTAATGAAAATATATTCTTTTTACCTACTTTAACTCTCAATTCTTGAGAGTTATCAATATGCTCCTTTAAAGTCTCGAGTTACTGTGACATTACTCCTTCGATGTCTCTAGTGTCTAGCCTAATGACAGGCGTGGTTACTTTGTTTCAAAAAAAAAAAAAAAGTGACTTACCTTGTGGACATCTATAATATTTGGCTAAAAGAAGAACTGGACTTATGTCCTGTTATTGAAAAATAAATAAATAAATGGTTTGGTTCTTCTATTATTCAGCTCTCAATATTTTTTTTTTTTAAAATAAAAAAAATACTATCAACACCTCTAAAAGTTAGAAAAATGTTTATAGAATATTAATTTTGGTTTGAGAAAGTAGTTTTAATTTGAAGATGAAGAGGAAAAACAGAGAACTAAAAATCGAATTAGACTCGGTCAATTAAAATTGGTTTATAAAGCTAGTTGATTATGTAGCAATGCTGATTTAAGCTTGATCTTGAGACCTTCATCAAATAGCATGAAAATTTTAATTTAGGCTGTTTTATGGAGACTCCATTATGTAACTGGAAAGTTGAAAGGAAGATATCAACGTATTTAATAGCTAGTTAAACAGAGATTTGTCCAAGTATTAAAAAAATAATAAATAAAAAAAAATAAAAAAAGATGTCTCATTACTAGCCCTTCAAAAGAATCTCCGCCTCTTAATAATAAAATTTATGATGATTGGTTTAATGTAGAGTGAGCACCTACTTAAGAATTAACTTGTAGAGTCAGCAACATGACATTAGTTGATGTTGGACAAAGTCTCACATTGTTAGATTAAAAGAAAAATCTTGAATATATAAGAAAACAACACTTCCATATGAGGCCTTTTAAGTGATGACCAAAAACAAAAGCGTAAGGGATGATACCTAAAGTGTACAATATCATATCAAAACTTTGCAATGTAGGTGAAGACCTCCAATATAGAACAAAGGAGTGGCAAGGTGAGGATTGTTGGGCAAACAAAGTCCGACATTGCTAAGGAGGAAGATCTTGAATATATAAGGACGAGACAACGCCTCTATTGATATTGAAACTTTTTAGATGACAAAAAACAAACTCATGAGGAATAATTCTCAAAGTGAATAATATCAATATCAATGTGAAGGTTTATAGATATTCGTTGTTTATAACAGTTGAAATATGTGTAAACTAACCTAAACAATCAAAGATATAATAATAATAGTAACACAATCTTTGAGAGGCAAAAAAAGTATTAACCATGTCTTAACCCTCTTCTAATGAGGTTTCTAGCATGCATTTGAGATGTAATATAAAAACAATACATCTACGATAAATGCTAATTGTACTACATCCCATGATCCAATGATACACAAGGATAGTACAAAAAAAATACAATATAACCATCCCACATACGAACCATACAAATATCCACTATTCAAGTTCATTTTTACAAACCTCAATAATTGTTACAAAACATATCGACCTTACAACATTTAAATGACAAAATACTCGTAGTAAATTCAAACCACTATAGATTGAATACACCGCTTGTCCCTAAACCACTCCACTACCTATATATCCTCAACATCGTGATTACCTTTTCTATAAAAGAAAAAACCTAATAATAGAAAAGTACAACACTTTCAAGAACACAAAAGTAAATTAAATGCATGAGAAAAAAGAGATAGGAGCAACCAATAGAATTAATTTCAAACAATAAAAAACAAACAGCCAAGAGAACGCTTGCCTGATGAAGGCGCTTTCATACAAAATATTCCTCTATCTATCGATGATATGTTCAGAATCCCAGAAAAATTCAAGATGCACCAAAACCAAAAGAGTTGATGAATGATGCTCACATTGCTCATGTAGAAACCAGACGACCTAGAGAACATTATATCAAGACAATCCCATACATTTCACACAAACAATAATTTATCATCCCGAAAATCATGCACACCGAAAATTTCAATAGTGCCAACAAAATTCTGAAGTAAATTCCTACTTTTACTAACAACCCAAAAAAAGTCTATCACTTTAAGGACCCATGCCCTTAGAAAGCCATGGACCCCATGAGTGAGGCATCAAAAAACACAAAAAAATTAATAATCAGAAGGAGCAATGACATCATCGATCTTCAGAATCATCTTCACGACCTGAGTTGCCAACAAAATCTGCTGTTGCTTACCGATCAAAGTCTCGAATACATTCTGCTCCCGCATGTCATTTGTGCCGACGTCATTGCAGTCTATTCCATAATATGGATTGTTCTCCTGCATATTAAATCCAAATTATGATATTCATGCAAAATTGAAGCTTGAAATTACATATATTAAATCTATGAGCCCGTGATTTGAGATAGTTATCATTCCCACTTACCTTAATTTGCTGAGATTTTACAGCAGAAAGTGTTTCAATTGGTTGTAAGCCACTGTTCTCCGCAAGAGCCATTGGAATAGAATCCAGCGCATCAGCAAATGCCCTAATAGCATACTGCAAAAATGGGGGGAAATGTTCAACAACGTTTGCTTATTAAGAGATGGTCTGCGGCTAGGGATGACAAAACAAAGGGCCCATACCTGCTCAACTCCAGGGTATTTATCAGCAGCTGCCTCGACCGCAACTGAACAAGAAATCTCAGCTGAACCACCACCATAAACTATAGAGTTATTGCGAATGAGATTCCTAGCAACACATAAGGCATCGTGGATACTGCGTTTTGTTTCCTCTATCATCATTTTGTTACCTAAGACAAACCATCGCATGATATAACTCATGAGCTTGCAATCATCAGAGGTCTTAAATCAAAATGTTTTAACGTGTGTTCTTTCATGTCCATTTTTTATTGACTTTCATATTTCACATTTATTAGGCAGGTGTAAAGGTATCAATACCTCTACCAGTTCCCAGAAATACATAGAATGATACCAAACACCAAATAGATAGTAATAACAGTAGAAACCACACTATATTTCATATATCATTAATAATCCAACACATACTTCACTACAAACACTAATGGAATTAACAAGACAAGATAATAAAGAAAACGATAAGCTGACCGGTGATATTCGAGAGCCACCGGAACATCTCCTCCAAGTCACTATGACATAGCCTCTGCCCAAAATAAGACCTCCCCTATCCTTCCTCATACTAAAGTATTTATACCCACAAAATAATCTCCAAAATAAACACCCCTAGGTGTTTTCCCAAATTACCCCTTCTCGAATGATCCCCAGAATTAGGTTCCTTACAATGTTTTCCCCTATTTTGAGAAATTTCATCTTCCGTATTCCCCTATTTGAACTGGGCATAGATACTCATACTCGATGGTTGATATTAAATGCTCAAACAAACTACTTGAAATAAAATCAAGAAATCAAAGGATCTAGCTACCTCCACGGATAAAAATGGTCACAGCCCGTGAATTAGCACAATGTTCAATGTATAGCATCCGATCTTTAGTTGTACCAAAAGCCTTTTCTCGCACCAAGCCAGCCTTTAGATGAGGAGAAAAGAAAAGGAGATACGATTCTGAGTTAGAGATACACGATATATGTATGCACTATATACAAAGTGAAAAAATAAGCTCACACAAATCAAAACTGCTTGTCAGTTCAGAAAAACAACAAACATAAGCTTCAAGTAACCAATACTACATTACTTCACATAATCCCCAAACAAGTTCACAAAAGATGAATTAGCTGGTATTAAAAAACTTACAAGACCTTGTTAAAATTAACTTTTCATCCAAATAAACTCCCAATGGTTTAAATAGCACATCATTGCCTATCAACCATGAAGCTATATTATTACATTAACAAAAACATCATACATACAAACTTGCCCACACGAACAGAATTAAAAATAAAGACATTATAAGTGCTTAAAATGACTGATTTAAAGGGAGCCTCGCTCAAGAAAAGCTCTTAACTAAAAACCCTAACCCTAAAATCTCCCTCTCTTCCTCTGGTGGCTGCTCTTCACCAGCGTCGTAGGAACATGACAGGATCCATCCACCATCTTACCACTTCACTCTTCTCTTCCTCGGGCTTTTGACAGGATCATACAGATTGGATTTGTTTTTTCATGTTATCTTATGTAATTGGCTCACTCCGGCCCTCTCCTCTCCTCTCCTATGTAACTCTTTTATTCAATTCAATCAATGAAATGGTTTTCGTTTCTTATATAAAAAAAAATACCTTCCCAAGTTTCTCTGTTGTCAATTCTTGGAACCTCGGGACTATTCTTCCACCTGCAAAGTAAAAAAAGACCATGACTTAGACAAAGAACCAACATTAGTTTAATTTAGGTTCTTGAGCAAGGTAGCTGGATAGGGATTAAAAACAACGATTAAAACGTGAATTGGATCAATTACAAACTAAAACATTTATAGTATTGACACAAGCTATCCAATCCCCTTATTCTTGTTCACCCCCGGGTTATACCTCTATAAGCCCCGACCAGTGACTATGTTTGGGAATCAAAATTTAGTCAGGAATGAGTGTCACTCGACTTGCGACAATCAAAAGCCCAAATACTCATAATGTTTGGTAGTTACAAAACTAATCAGGAAAAAAAAATATCCCAAGAAGGCAACCCAATAAGGGCTTTGATGTTTGAACACATGGCTGCCACTGCCAGGTTGAATACTTGAATCAACGGGTTTTCACTGAATCACTACTGAGCCCAACCTTATGGGTCACTGACTGACTGAAAATGCTGATAAAATAATTTAGGCAAACCTGTAGCTATCGCTATCAACTCCAACTCCACACCACCAACCCATCTCACAGCTGGCAAATTTCGGTGCATCAGGAGATGATTTGCCTCATCATCAAACCCCCATTGGCATATAACCAATGTAGCACCAACATCCTGAAAAACAAAATTTGTATCAGCACAAGCCAAAATAGAAACCCAACTTTCATTAATAAGTAATAACAATGAAAACACTTAAATGACACCTTATAGAAAACCAAGCCAGTGGAACAGAGTAAAAATGTACTAAAAGAAATTATTAGAAGAATCACTCTAATTCATTGAGTTGAAGAACTGCAGACCTCTTCCATGGAACCTTACTATTCTATAATAACCTATCTCTCCCAACCCCCCAAAAACATAAAATAGATGAGAGAATGCATTATTAGAAAATATCATAGAACCAGATTATATATTTTCCATTCTACCTTGCATTTTTGTACCATCTCATCAAAGTACTTCTGTTCCTGTAGTCTCAACGTCTGAAACTTCTCCACTGAATCAATGTCAACCTTATGCTTTGTCTTGGGTTTTGGTGGTTCAAACGGGCAAGTCAAAATGGCAATCTTAGCATCTTCAATTTGCTTTGGCATCTGAGGGTGACTCATGTCTTTGTCAACAATAATACCATATACAAGTTCAGTATCTTCTAACTTACCCCCTACTTTTCCCTCAACTTTTATCAATTCTAAATTAACATCCCTTCTTTCAAGATCTGCTACAGCAACAACCGCATTGACTGCAATTTCTGCTAGATTGCGCTTACAGCGATTCACACTGCAAGATCAGGAAAATGGAAATGAAAGATGTCCAGGTCACAATGCAGCATAATAAATAGTCACCAGTCATCACTCTTTTGCTTACAAATATAGATTATAATTTATAAGATCACTTTACTGTCAGTTTACACAAACAAGTTGGTTACTTTTGTTTTCTCTGCTTCTAATCTGATCACTCTGATCCAACATTCATGATGCAACCAAATTAGGAAGAAACCATTGTTTAACAATTATCATCTGTTCATGTTATACATACCAAACTGATACACTTGGCAATCAAATAAATTACATATTATGACAACTAAATTAATGATAGTTGATACTATAGTAGCATGTGTTGGGACACTAGACTGGCATGTCAGATATGCAATGATAATTGAATTTTTTAAACAAAAGTCACGATCTTATGCTAGGTACCCTAACTAATTTAATACATCCAAAAAAAAAAATTAAAAAGAGAAAAGATTCGTAAATATTGGTGCAAATATGAAACAGCAGAGTATACTGGTGGAATAAACTCATGTCACCGTACATCTTAGATGATAAAGTGGTCATGCAAGTTTGAACCAACGGCTCAAAGTTTCTCTGTCCAAAATCAAACTTCTGGGCAACATGTTCCAGGTGGTCAACAGCTATCCTGGAGGCCAGTTCATAGCCCTCAGCAATTCTAATAGGATGAATTCCGCGTTCTAATAATCGCTCAGCCTGTTCAAGGAGAGCACCAGCCATTACAACCACCCCAGTGGTGCCATCACCTATCTCATAATCCTGACTTCGAGACAACTCAACCATCAATTTTGCAATTTGATTGTCAACATCCATCTGCTCCAAGATTGTTGCACCATCATTGGCTGAAAAAGAGATAACAAGTGCAATTTACTGGAAAATTAGCCAACGGTAGAAACATTCCAAATTTCTAAGAAATTAAACTCCGACAACATTAATGAAGCAGGACTTACAACACTACAGAGACGTTCTAACATACTGAATATCATATATATTTTATCAAAATATTATTGACTATAAAGTATAAGTGCATTCTTTTAAATAACATCTCTGACACCATATCAGAGAAAATATATTATGGACATATGTTTAGAGATAATTTCGGTATTGAAAATCTAAAAAAACAGATGAAACTACACCCTAATTTAAAAATTCGAACTATGATTTTTATCAGCTTTTCTTCAAAATAAACGAAACCAGAGATTAAGGGGGAAAATAGTTGCAGGAAGGTTGCACACTTTGGGGTTGTAGATGAAATCAATTTTCATTGAAATCTTGACATCAGATTTTATGCTATATTATTATACAAAAAAAGAGTAAGAAAAATAAAAGAAGAATGGGCAGTCTATGGTGATGGTGATACCCAAAAGGCTACCCATGAATTCACCTAGGGCACAAAGTAAATCCACAACAAATAGGATGTCTAGAACAAATTACATCAATTTCATTTAAAACAGCTAAAACACAAGACAATATCCAGGCTGCCCTTAGGAGAAAATACTGTTTTCCCTTAAAGTTAAATCTGAGCAAAGCGTTTTCAATCTTTCTTTTCTCTTTTAAAGAAAAATAGTATGCATTTGAGGAAGGAACTCCCATTACGCACTGCAGACCAAAACACCACAGCATTTCTTGAGTAAAACAGCCTTCTAATGGCTATCCTATATATAGATTAATTCATTTCTTTGTCATCAAAGTTGCATTAATTATCAACAATACATAGTTAGCTACATTGTTTACTTGCCTATAATCACAAAAATTCATTTTTAAGAAGGCACATCCCAAAGCTATATACCAGCAAGAGCGAACAGAAAAACCAATAGAAGATGGACGAACTTTTGTTCTTAAATGCCAACTTGCGAGTACCATTTACAACGTTTAAGATGCAAGTTCCAGATTCAAACATTGGAGGAAACTAATGGTTGGAAAAATCCATAAAATAAAGCAAGAATTAAGAAAATTAAGAGAGTAAGAGAGTGAAGGAGAAGTGAGCGATACTAACTGATAGTAACGTCTCCATCAGGGCTCTGGAGCATCTTGTCCATGCCCTTGGGACCAAGCGATGTCCTGAGGATTCGAGCCACGGCTCTACCAGAAGCAATGTTAGCCTTCTGGGCCTCGAGACCCCTCAACCTGGACTTCTGCTCCTGCTCCTTCAGGATTATAAATGGCCTCCCAAACTCATCGAAAGCGAGAGCCATGGCTACCTTGAGATCTCAGCTTCACTCTCAGATCAATGAGTTCCAGATCGTGCTCCTATGAAATGGATCTCCGACTGCGTCGTAGCAGAAAACGAAGAGAAATATCACAGAGAACTGGTATGGGGGAGAGTAGAGGGAGGGGTTTTAGAGTTTCCCTCCTTTCACAAAGCCCTAATTTAGTCCATCTCAACGCTTATGGGCTTCTCTTTTCATTTTGGGTTTTTATCAAATTTGGGCCTCCTTTTTTATTAAAACAAAAAAAGAAAATTGGAACTTTGGATTAGGCCTGTTCACAAAACCCGACAACCCAAATAACTTGAAAAGTCAAACTTTTGGATTATGTTGGGTTCAAATAAATAAAATTTTCATGAGATAGAATGACATGTAATTATTGTGTTGCTTTGTATATTCGTTAAACTTGGACTTTAGTTTACATTGTGGATCGATAGTTCTAACTTGTCTGCTTATTATATAAAGGACTTTGATATCAATTGGAGGTTGTTAAGCATGCGTTCTTGCTATAGATTTGTGTGTCTTGGTGGTGATGTTAATCTTTACCGTTACTTAAAATGATTGTGTGGTCTTGCTAAACGTGTAGGATAATTTTTTCCAACCCGTTAAATCATGTACTTGCTGGTTCCGAGGAATGTTACATACCCTTATTGATTTATGACAGACCTGCTGATCTTCTTCTTCCATACTACGAGCTAGCAGGTCCCAATGGGAGAATTTATATTTCATATTCATACTGCGGGCTACCAACTTCGATGGGATGGTCTAAATCTCATGTAGTTATTTGTGTTATTTTTATAAAAATTAATTTGATAGTTTAGGGTGTGTTGTGAATGTTTAACATAAAGTTAAAAGACATAAAAATATGTTATGGACTTGAGTGTTGCGCTACTATGTTTGCTCTTTGATGTATGTTTATGTAATACCTTGTTACCGTTTCTTATAAACATTTTCCTTCAAGTATAGGAGCATGTTGCGGCGGTTGACTGGGGAGAGCCGAAAAGATCTTTTCTAGTTGTTTATTTTTTAGACTCAATGACACATTTTATTGTTTTTCACACTTAGTTAAATTTGTTGTTTTTCGCACTTAGTTAAATTTGATTTTAGTGGTTTAAGGGGAAATCTTTTATTAAAATCATAATGTAATTTTAGATATATTTTAGAAAGACTCCTCTTGTCTCCTATTATTAAGTTAAAGTATTTAAAGCATAGACAGATAATTATCTTTAAGATCTGAAATTTTGGAACTTTACGAATTTGATATCGAATCAAACAAATTATAGGTTAAAAAAATATATAATATAATGAATACTAATATTTATCATAAAAAACAGATATTAAAATAAATATGTTAAAATATAAAGTACAAACATGATGATTCTACTAAAATTTAATACTAAAAATGGGGCATTGGTTAAATAAAACTTTCATCGTTTAAACAAAACGAAAGATGTAAAGTTCATATATATATATATATATATATATATTTTTTTTTTTTTTTTTTTTTTTTTTTTTTTTTTTTTTTTTTCTTTTTGATCCATGGAAGATGAAAATAGTCAAGATGTTTATGAGGAGGGTGTTTGTTTGTTGAATTTATAAAAAATTTAAAATGAGTATTTACTAATTATTCCTAAAAAAGTTACATTCAAACGAATTTTGGTAACTACTCAAAATAATTCATCATTTTTACTAAAAATAACTCCTCATTTATAATCACTAATAATTTTAAGAGAAGAATTTGGATGTAGCCCGAGCACCGGGCACTCCACCGTGATGTCACTCATTTGAGCCACACATCTTTTTTTCTTTTAATTTTTTTTTATAATAAATATAAAGTAAAAAAAAAAAGAGGTATCACATGGGTGACATCATGGTGGGGTGCAGCCCAAACTGCACTCAAATTTTTCTATATTTTTAATCATTTATTTATAACTACTCAAAAGAACTATCATTTATAACAACTCATTTCTAATTTCTCAAAATAATTCATTTTTAATCCCTCATTTCTAATCAATTTTTTAAATACTCAAAATAACTACTCATTTAAAATCTACATCCAGACAAACTATTGTTTCTAACTCCTATACAAAAAAAACTATATCCAAACGAGATTTTTGCTGCAACTCTCAATTTCTAGTTATTCAAAATAACTCCTTAAATTAACTCTTCATCCAAAACTCTATCCAAACACCTCCTTGGGGAACTAAAAAATGAAGGGTCCATAGAGGCCACCTTACCTTTAAGTTACTCTCCAATGAATTTCATTGACATCCAAATATTGTAGAGTTAGGTATTCGTGATGATAGTTGAGATGCACGTAAGCTGATTCGTACAACTACAGATATAAAAAATGGAAGATGAAAAAAAGTACTTTAACAATATGATTAATCTAAATACTTAATCGATAATACTCTCCTTTTTAAAAATAAAATAAAAGTAATGAACATAATTTGTGATTATGAAATTTATTTTGAGAGTTTAACATCGTTACTTTGTAAATTAGAATATTTGTTCAATATTAATCATATGATTTAACAAAATTACTAGGTGAATTGAAATAAATTTTTAAAAAATATTAACCAAAGCAATTTATATAGAAAAAAAGATGTAAAAGCAAAGGAAAGCTTCAAACATCCTTTTATCATAATCTTTATTAAAATATAGTATGTACGTTTTTTCATTTCAAAAAAAAAAAAAGAAAAGAAAAAAAAGTATGTACGTTTTTTTAGTTCAATAAATTTATTGTAGATTTTTCTCTTTTTAGGATGACAAAGATAGGATATATAGAAGCTAGCCACGGCCATGTAATCTCAAAATATATATATATATATATATATATAGAAGTTCTTTTCTATATTTTATTATTATTATTTTACATATATAAAAATAAAAAAGATAAGGAGATTAATCGTTTTTCAAATGTCAATTACTATTGAACGGTACTTTTCATTTTTTGATACATGTGAGTTAATCAGGTCAAGTTATACTTACTCCAATTAATTTTAATGAGATAATCGTTTGACTTACAATTATGGTTGTTTGGAAAATTATATGATAGTCCTTAACCATTATAGATTAAATTCATGATACTTCTTAATTTTTTGAGATTCTCTTAACCACTTGGTAAATTATAATCATTAATTACTATTGATTTTTTTTTCTCTGAGAATCAACATATATATTAAGCTATGGTACTATATGCTCCTTGAGTCTCCCTACTCTCTTGACGAATAATGCCCATTCTAAGTGCAAGTTGAAACAGTTGAGGACATGTAGTAGTGTATTTAATAAAGCTCCATAAGGGTTAAGAGTTAACTTAAAATATAATGTTGTAGTTATTAAGTTTTAACGATAATTTGGTGGTGTTATATAAAATTGCTAGATCTATACCTAAAATCAGATTTGCAAATGATGGATCTAATCCAAAATTGAACCAAATAAAGATGAAATCAATGCAAAATAAAGAAGGATAAGGAGAAGAGGATGCACACCGATCTAAGTGAATTGATCTATCTTAATCATCCTCACTCATAATGCCATCACGCCATTGATGAACTCAAGGAACTCTTAATGGTGGCTAGTATTTTCTCTTTCAAATTGGGGAAGAGGCTAGGGTCTTCTCTTTCAAATTGGGGAAGAAAGTCTAGAGAGCTTTATATAAAGCTCAATCACACACCATACACAATAGTTAGTTAATCCAA
Organism: Sechiopsis laciniata; assembly: GCA_037833695.1. Lineage (NCBI taxonomy): Eukaryota > Viridiplantae > Streptophyta > Magnoliopsida > Cucurbitales > Cucurbitaceae > Sechiopsis > Sechiopsis laciniata. The sequence goes on from JBBMKA010000015.1 coordinate 12,951,517, forward strand.
CCCAATATTTAACCAAGTTATCTAAACTCACCAAATGGATAAAATACATGATGTATAATTTACCATTAACTGGTGGTTAATGTCATATATATTTGTGTCAGAAGAAAATCTACTATAACTTTTGTTTTTTTTAAAACTAAAATATTATTGATATGTTTTTATATTTTAACCCAAACCTCATGGGTACCTAGTGGATCGGCCTTAAGAAACTAATTTTTTTTTTATTTTTTATTTTTTTAATTTTTTTTATTTTATAAATTTTCTTATATTCAACTATAAAGGTTGAGCAGAATATTTGGTGAGAATAGCTAGACAATATCAAATAAAAATAAAATTAACCTCGATGGATGCTGAGTTTAAATATGTTTTAATTTATTAAATATATGTTACAACTTTGTTGGAAATCAACAATATTTTACAACTAGGTTATAATTGACAACCCCTTTACATTTTTTCCCTCCATGAATAAACCTTTTTGTCCCCGAGGGACAGTCGAGTGGTTGAAGCTAAGAACTTCAAGGTATGTTTATTTGAGAGATCTCTAGTTTGAAACTGAAAACGCTTAAACTAGAATACCTGTATCCCGATGTCATAGTCTAAGGACAGGCCAGTGGTGCCTCAGATATAGGAGAGTAAAGCTTCAATTTCCCGATTTTCAAAAAACAATATATATATATATATATATATATATATATATTGGAGATATTAATTCATGTCATTTTCATTTATCTAGTCGTATATCATGTCACTTAAACTTTATGCCGTATATTATGTCACTTAAACTTCAAAAAACAATATATATATATATATATATATATACATAGATATATATAGTTATCAAACTTGATGATAATAATAATAATAAAACTATAACCGTTAGTAGAAAAATTAAACTTTAAAATCATTCAACGTGAGAAAAAAAAAATTGATTAGAGAGGAAGATGGGAGATGATCATTAAATGAAATTAGGAGAGATTTTAACAAACAATTAGGATTGTATGGCTCCCCTTACCATTCGCAGCCATTCTGTTTCGCTACAAACGCCCCGTACCGCAATTCTCGCCAATTTGTATCTGTATATAAACTCCTCCCTTCACCACTTTCAATTCAAGCCTTCACTGATCTTGCAGTTCTTCATATTCCTTTCATAGAAGAACTGCATTTTCATCAAATAATAATCTAAAACACTCCCAAAAAACAAAACAGCACAAAAAATTATGGCTCGCAAATTTGTTATTCTTGCTCTCGTCCTGTTCGCCGTCATCAGTTTCGCCTCCGCTGCCAAACCAGCAGAATCTCCCAAGGGCTCTGCTGATAATGCCGACGTCGGAACTATTTTGGCTCCCGGCGCGGATGACACTATTGGAAACACCGATGGGGCAGCAGCTCCCGGTGGTGGTGATGCCGTGGTTGAAGGCCCGGTTGGCGAACCAGGTGCTGAAGGAGCTACCGGCTCTGCGCCTGCCGAATCACCCCAGAGCAGTGCCTCTGCCGTGAAGTTCTCTTCCGTTGCTGCCGTGGCCGCAGTTGCAGGCTTTTTCTTCTTCTAAGAGTACGAGAGATTCCATGTGTGTTTTGTGCTTTTATTCTTTTCATCAATTGTAATTGAACATGAATTTTAAATTGGAATAGAAAGGAAATAATAAAGTGAAGGCTATTCAAGAATGTGCGATTTTTTTTCTTCTTTGTTTTAAATTTCTTTCACCATCGCTTCTGCCAATTCTACAGCTATTTTTACACAACCAGAAATAATATATTCCAAAACCCAAATAGCAATTACTGTTCATGTTTGGGTTAATATTCTTCTTCAAAAATTATAGGAAAGGTATTTTTTGGCAAAGAAAACAAAAATAAATAAATAACTGAAGAAATTTGTGTTCTCAATTTAAATTGATGCAACAGATTAATAATACCCCCAACAATAGCATAGCTCTACCGGCATGTTGGAGTTTTACTAATACGTCATATAATTTTTATTTTGAAATGTTCTAAGCCGTATATTAATAAATGAAAAGAAAAAAAAAACTAATTTATTTTTACAATTAACTAAAACCTTAAGGGTGTTGGTTTGTTGAATTTTGGAGGATTTAAAAACACTATTTACTAACTACTCAAAAAATTATGTGCAAGTTTGTCTAACTGTTCAAAATAACTTCTCATTACTCCTCAAAATAATTTATTTTTAAAATAACAGCTTATTTTAAATCCACATAAAAAAAGGCGGATAGTTTTCACCTCTACCTCTAACTTCTATATAAAAAAGTTCTACCAATAAAACAGCTCAAAATAACTCTTCATCCAAAACTTCATCCAAATACCTCCTAAGTGGTTTTGTAAAGCAGGGGATGAGAACTGAGAGGGATAGGAAAAGAGTGGAAAGAGTGTGGGTTTGAAGTGCAAGATTAGGAGGGGATCAGAAATTTCTTCAAGCCACATTAGTTTTCACCCAATTTTCTGAAAGTTTATCATTGTTAGTTTGGGCATTCTAGATTTGAAGCAACAATCATGACTAAAATTATGATTTTTGCAACCAATTTATTCAATGAATAGTTAATAGTTACACTGTAATTTGATCAATCCACCTTTAATATTTGATAAACAAAGTAAAAAAAAAAACTCATATATCACTTTGACAAAATATTCAAAACTAAATGCAAATAAAAGTTTGAGATTTGGTCAATGATCAATAATTAGTTTCTTCTCAGATAGTCAAATCCCAACAAAAATAGATGTCGAATTTCTTTAATTTAATTTAGAGTGGGGAAGGAAAATTACAAAATTTGCCATTTGAAAACAGATTTGCTTTCTACGCCACATAAACTGAATTATATTGGTTCTTATTTAAAAAAACGAAATTTAATTTTATCTTAAACTGAATTATATTGGTTCTTATATATATCCTCCGTGATATTCTCTTTCGTCTCGAACTACCTCTAGTTGCCCAACCTCTTCTTGACCAAAATTTTATAGTAATCTTCCAAATGTTCAAAACTTTGGTGATTTTTTAATTTGTTAGTTCTGTTACAGGGTTTTATTTTTTATTTTTGTTATTTCCTTAGTGTTTTCAATTTGTAGATTGGGATTAATGGAGATGAGGACCTCTTTCTATTTTCTACCATATCGAAAGGTTTAGATTTATTTATTTATAGTTTTTTATGCTTAAATTAAATATTTATCGTATTCTTCACACATGCCTCGGCTCTAGAACATGTTTCTTGCTTGTCTTTAGCTTTGGTTTATTTCACCACTTTCGTTATGGTTTGCTTCTGACCCCAACTAAACTAAAACCAAGATTAAAAAGCCAAAACCTAATCCAAATAACCAACCTCTAAATCAAAATTAGAACTAAACTGACCTGAAATGAACCAACAATTTTATTTTTAATTGAACATCAATTCGATTCTATTCGTTGAAAATTGAGGATAACAATTCAGTTCAAAAAACTTAACCAAAATCACCCTACATTCAACCTTCATTTATCACATTTTTAACAAATTAGACTAACCAATTTCAGAAAAAAAAAGACTAATTATAAAGACCAATTTTAATACTTTTTTTTTAATGGGTGGGATACCCAAATAAAATAAATACCCACAAATTTCAACTAAATTAATTAATATGGTATATTTTGTTGTCTGTAGCTCAAGGAGCACTTTATCCCTGTTTGTTTATCTGCTTGTTTCCAGGTAAGGATTTCCCTCCCGGGTTGTGTGGACCCTGCCGGACTTCTCTGTTTACTTTCTTGTATGCATGTTTCTGTTTGCTTGCATGTTAGTGAATAGGAATTCCTTGGCTTATCTGCTCTGCTAAGCATGTTTGCTATTATGTCCACATGTTAGTGTCATGCTATGTTTGTCCTTCCAGCATGATTGTTTTCCTGTTCTAAGCTTGTAGTGCCATGCTAGGGCTCTTGTTGTGAAGTTTGTTGTTGTTAAGGAACAGGGGATGGATGATCTTAGATAGACTGGTTAGGATGTCATTAGCCAAAGGCTGAGAGTGGACCAACTGTTTGGGAACGGTCCTAGGACCAACTGTTGTGAACGGTCCTTGTTTATGTTTGGACCAACTGTTTGGGAACGGTCCCAGGACCAACTGTTGTGAACGGTCCTTATTTATGTTTGGACCAACTGTTTGTGAACGGTCCAGGACCAACTATTTGTGAACAGTCCAGGACCAACTGTTGTGAACGGTCTTTGTTATATTTGGACCAACTGTTTGGGAACGGTCCCATAGGCAGAGGGTAGAGACCCTCGAGAGTTGCTTAGTCTAGGGTCAGTTGTTGAGCCGACCGCCTGGCCGAAAGTTAGAGACTTCCGAAGACCCAGAGGGTTTTGGACATTGTATCCCAGGGTTCTGTGCTGGTAACCGTTGCTTGTGTACTTGATTGCTAGATGATGCGTTGTTTCGTACTGTACCCCCGTTGGGGATTCTTACTGAGTGCCTTTGTACTCACCCTTATTTCTGTGGTTTTCCACCAGGTAACTTGGGACAGCTAGAGGAGGAGCTACATGATCATGGGAGACGGCACTCTGCTGTTTATGTTGTTTCCATTCTTTTCTGTTTCAGCATGTAGTTGGACATGGAGTCCTTAGGAAGTTT
>JBBMKA010000015.1:12956215-12969943 GCA_037833695.1 Sechiopsis laciniata
TAGGCATAGCAATTAACAAGCACACAATTAATATCTATTAGCTAAGCGATACTTGGTAACCAAAGGCATAAGGCTCGAAAAGCCATACCCCTAAATCGAGAAGACAGGCTCAGCAGAAGGCTTCAGCGAAGGCGAAGGCGAAGCTGCTGGCGAACGTCTTGCTAGGGAGAAGGATTCGCTAGAGTGAAGACAGAAGTGGACGTGTCAATGAGGATCAGCTCGGACAAGCAAACGAGTGTGGTCTCGGTGGAACGGACGAGAAATCGTGAGGTAGCGTAGACGAATGGCTTGCTGTGGCGAAATCTCGCTGGGGCGAACTCCGAAGACGAATGCTGCATAGACGCTTAGCTCGGTTAAGCGAATAGACAAGGACTCGACCCTGGCTTTCACAAACTCAATTGCAATTTGAACGGAGCGAGATACCTAAATCGACGAAAAACCAAACGGAGCGAGAAGAGCTCGGCAAAACGTACTTGAAGCGAACAGCCTGGCTGGCGGTCGCTGGCAAAGGAGATCTGAGCGAGGCGAAGCAGCGACTCGACTAGAACTGTGCGGCTGTGGTGAAGCGATCGGCGAAGGAGAAAAGAAAAAGTCACCTAGGTTGGCGAACTCAGGTGCTCGTGCTCGGTGAAGGCAATAGGGTTTTCGACGAATGAGGGAGGAAAAGTGAATTTGGTGATTTGGGAGAAAAGAAAGAAAATGAAAAGGGTTTAATAGGGTTGCGACACGTGTCCTCAGGCAGTTCCAGCTTCGAGTCCTGGCGAAGCCACCTTTTTCTTTCTTTTTCTTATTTAATCAAATAAAGGCTCCAAACTTCTCAAATAGCAATGCTAGCCCTAGGGACCTGAAATCGAAATGAAAACTCGAACTCAGCAATTAACAAAACCATCTTAAAACCCTGGTTAATTATGAGACTACCCCTGAAGGTAAAATTACCAAAATGCCCTTGAAGGTAAAATTACCAAAATGCCCCTAAAGGCTCAAACTGCCCTAACGGCCCAACCAAACAACTGAAAAAATGACTGAACATACTTGGAGAACCGAAATGAAAATCTAGGCCATTACAGATAGCTCTCAAGTAGAGCATATTTTAGGCTATTATAGTTTGCATTATTCTGAGGATTAAAGGAAATAAGCGGGCAAAAATAGTAAATTACGAGTAAACACCAATGGAAGTTGCATTCATTCATAATTTATCATCACAAGCGCAGCTTCGTGATTTAAGTACAAATATTGAATAAAATGTGCTAAATATTATGCAATGCAGGAATATACAGAATTTTTAAGCGAGAAGGACGAATCAATGCGAAGGGTGACCCACTCAGCAAAATCATACATTTTTAAGGAAGTCGCGTTCGAAGAATCATACCAACAAGGAAAAAAATAGAGAATCAATCATGCAATTAAGAGAGCGTCAATCAAAGAAATCCCGGTAGAAATCAAGAGATCCTGCATTAATGAAGATTTTCCAGCTCACCTCAACTTGTTGACCAAGTAATTCATTTCTATAAATAGCAAGAGGGAAGCCAAGGTTTGATGAGCTGGTCGGTTGGCCAAACGCCAATCTCAAAGAAAAGCAACTGGTAGTGTTTGTGGGAGCCGATGACTAGGGGACTACACACTTTACAACCACACCAATTCCAACTTTTATTGTTTTTCTTAGGAGTAGTTATAGCTGGGAACATTTAGTAGTAGTAATAAAATTAGCTGATTTTGTTTGTCTACTTGTATTTATTGCTATGTTGCGTTATAGGAGTTTCTGGTGAGGATTCGTTTGTAGAAGCATGTTAGGAGTGTAGGTTATTATGTTTTACACTGAAGTATTTTTATGTAGTATACATGCGCTGATTAGCTACCCACGCATGTAGCCAGCAGCGAGTTCGTAAAAAGGAATTGTCGGATGATCTAGTATGGTACGTTAGGATTGGATGAAAAGATTTTCATCATTCGAAGGGTTAGGAATAACCTTACTAACGTTTGCGTCGCCCTAAGTTAGTATGGAGATCGCGACGGAAGCTAGGTCTGCCATAAATCATTAAGTGCAGAAATACTTATTAGTATATGGAAGCATGAAACTCGATAACTAGTCTCGCACCCTTAATATTTACTATAACTGTCTTCTTATCACTACTCATTGCATTCACGTTTACTTATTGTTAGCATCTATGTTTAATCATTGTTAGCATCTATAATCAAAGCACACAACAACTCAAACTCATTCTTTACTTTATTTGCATAACTCTCAATTAATAGTATTAGTTCTAAAAATAAATCCCTGTGGAGAACGATAAAATATAAATACTTATCACTTGCTACATTTTGACCGCGTATACTTGCGCGTAAGCCATTCCGAGTCACGCTTAGCAATAGGTTATGCTCTAAGCTAATTACTGTAAATTTCTATTAGCACCTGAAATGCCTAGTTAATAACCTCTAACAACATTTCTACTCTAGAATGCGGTTATTTCTATTAAAAGCACTGAAATGTGATAACGTGGAGGCTTAAATAACTCTATTATTTAGAGTTATCAAACCCTCAAACTTGAACCATTGCTCACCCCGAGCAATGCTAGATAGGTTACTATGCATGCAAGATATTTCTATAATTCCTAGATCCATGATGAATACAATAATCTAAACTCGTCCTCTGCTTTGCTGTCCATAAGTAGAAATTTTCTTACTAAATAACATATGACGGTAAACTTATTGCCTTTTAGGGTCTTGAACTTGCTAGCTTACTTCCTTCATTGACACTAGCTTCATCCATTTTCAGCCGGAAAATTAAACGCTTTTAAAGATAATGCCTACGACTCCAAAATAACTTAATCAACCCCAGATTATCCTAAGTTTGCCTAAAACGTCTTGTCCAAAGCTGCTATTTAGAATCTCAAATCCCTCGAGGATTTCTGCTTTTGCTTTTGTCGCATTCCTACTCGAGTTGCACTCATGTCCACAATTCTATAGTTCCTAAAATAGCGCACTCGAGCATAAAGCACCCTTCCCAGGCAATGGAATGTCCCAAGCTTTTTTTTTTTGTGAACAGAGGAATACTTCAAGATCCTACGGCTTATTTGCTCTTTTATGACTTTATTTTATCCAGGATGCTTTGATTTTTTTTTTTTACTCATTTTACAACCACAATACTTTACAACACTTTACAACACGGGCTTGCGGTCACTTCCAAACTTAATTTCTTCATTGTCCTCAATGAAGGTGAAGCTTAGTTCCCCCAAACTTGGATTGTTCCAAGACTTGATCTTCTTGCTTCAAGATTTCGTTTTTAACTCCTAGAGACAACCAATCTCTTTTCCTACTCAAGGTTTTCACTATTGTTAATGTTCTCCACATTCTGACAACCTCGATCTCCTAAAAACTCCTAAGTCGCCTCAGTTTTTATTTGGTTTGATAATTTCTAACCATGGAATGCGAAGCTAATATTAAGTGAAAACTACTGTATTCATTGAGGTAAATTATTTATAGATTGAGTTCTAGGATGCAGTGTCAAAAGATATATATAAGTAAAGTAGAATCTATACAAATGCGAGTAAAATAGGAAATTACAAAATGCGAGAAATTATAGACAGAGACTTCCTTTAATTTGAGGATGCAGTGCCTTCAAGATGGGGGTCTTCTTGTGGTGGTTCCTTTAATGCTATCTGTGTCACCCATTCCTGACGAACTTCTGTAGGGAAAAGAACAAACCAAATTCGAGGATTCAGCTTCCTCAGTTCTCTCTTTATGACACGATTCCGTTGTTCCATATAGAACCAAACTGTACGAGTTTGACGCATGAAATGCAACATCTGATTCTGAAACTCCTTATCTCTATGCGGGACCTCGTCTCCACTTGGTGCTTTAGAAATTAGCGCTTGGGAACTCGGGTGAGCTTCGATAGGTGGACTTGGTTGATCTTCGACTGACTGATTTCTACGATTGTACATCAGCAGGGGTTTCTTGATGCGATACGGCTTGACTTGGTAGTGACGAAGGCGCTGGGGGTGAATGTGGTGCATTTTGGCTTGCTAGCGCCTTGTGCCCCGCTCTTATCCTTGCTATTGTCCTTGCTATTGGTAGGTTGTTGATACCTCTCAAATATAGCGTTATTTAGACTAATATCTAAATATATTCTAATGCTATTTGTGCATTAATTAAATGAACTTTAGAGTTAGAATAGCATTAAGATAAGAAATTTATATAAATATGATGCATGTATCATTTATGAGCTTAGATATAAAACGCTAGGGAAATTAGAGGATTCTAGAGTAAAATATGGATGCTAATGCTTTTCATACTTAACTGTCAAAGATTCCACACTTCGCTAATTTATTACTATATCTATAGGATTTTGGAATATGGTTAGCATCGCATTTAAAGGAGAAGCGGAAGGTTAGAATTTGCATTAAGACGCTTTGGAGGTTGCAAAATTGCAGGATCTTCCAAACATATTCGCAAAGGGCAAACCAATAAGATAAAAATTTAATGCGGAGCATTGATGCGGAACAACATATCAAATCAGATGCCAAAGCCTCAATAATCAAATAAGGAAAGAATTGAATGCAAAGTTGATGCCAACTATCAGATCGCTTGATAGACAAACTGCGATAATCATGAGATTCATACCGTAATCAGCAAAGACGTGATCAATTAGAGTAAATCTGTCACGACAATTAGGGAATGAGCTGCCAAAGATAAAATACAATAAAAGGTAATAAAAGATATTTCCAAATCCAATCCCTGCCTTCCAAGTTGATTCCTTAGTCCCTAAACATTTCAAAGCCTATAAATATGAGAAGAATGAAGAGAGAAAGTGTGCTTTTTTTTGGAGTTCTTCTCCCACACTTGGGATGACAGTTCCAAAGTGAAGTTCGTGTTCCAATTGACACGGAGTCCTGTTCTTCAAGCAGTCGCCGCCATTTATCGCTTTCTAGTTTATCTTTTCATTGTTTATTTTATGTTTTATTCATTTCCAGCACCATTGTATTCCCTTCGAACTGTTCTTGCATTTGAATTAACTCAGTTTTCTTTTGCAATGTCTTTTGCTTTATTGTCGTTTATTAAACTCATGTCTAGCTAAGCATCTTAGGCAAAGGTTAAGGGTGTGGGTTGTAGAAGCATGAACAAGGGTAAAGGGAGTTGTTAATTGAATCAAGTTGAATTAGGATCTTAATTAAATAGTAAATGTCGACTGATCATCCACACGCACTAATAGGTTAAGAATTGGAAGAGGAAATAACCTAAGGCTAATTTGCATGTTCAGTAGGTTAGTATTAAGTCTTTCGTACTTAAATTGGAGTTTAGAAATAAATGTGTAATTACTGCATACGATGCGTCAGATAAGAATTACATTGAGTCGCAACGGAAGTCGGGCTTAATGCCAACGAAAGTGGAAGAAAACGTTTGTTAGGCGAAATATGTCAATTATTACTTACCGCAATTTACCCTATGAATTGTTATATGCTTTCCATAACCTTAAGCCAAGCATTACTTAGTTAATTTCGCATTTTAATTTTACTTTTTCATTTAGATATTAAACAAAACCAAAATCCCAACACCATTATTTTTACTTTCTTGCACGACTCTTAGATTAATTAGACTAATTATAGACATCAATCCCTGAGGAGAACGATAAAATATAAATACTTATCACTTACTACATACTCGACTGCGTATACTTGTGTAAAATGCGATTCGAAGGTGTTGGACTTTAGAATTATTCATTAGCTTATTTATATCACACCGAATAATTGCATCAGTTGTTCTCTACAGTTGGAAGATTGAGTTGTGCTATATGCACCTTTAGTGCGGGCAAATCCTTTCTACGTCTGTTCATAGATACCTGATAAACCGCCTTAATTGTTAGCGTGTGGGTCTCTTTGACAAATTTCAGCCTTGATGCAAGCATAGTGTGGTGATAGAGTGCGAGAAAAATATCTTCTTCAATACTTTCTTCATCTGCTACCTTACTTCTTCTTGAATAATGCAGCCTATATCGATGGTCGGCCAACACAGATAGCGTATATCGGCCTATATCGGGTCGTTACAATATGAATGCTCATGATTGATCTTATACCTGTTTGAAATATTTGTATGACTGGTCTGTCTATTAATCTACAAGATATTTGCTCATAGGTTGTTTAATCTAATCTAAGTATATACTTACAGAGAATGTTGACTCTGATCAATTCTAGTAGGTCTTTAACTTCGAGCGTCAAGGGACCAACTTCGCATTTGTCTCTACGGATCTTCTTGAAAGGTTTTTCACTTAATCTTCTAGAATATGACTCCAAACAGATTGAGCTCCCCTTGGAATGTCTTTATGGAGTTGGGAGAGAACTTTTTGAAGGAAATGAACTAGGGTGTTCCTTTTTTGGCTAGATATAATTTGTTGAAATGTGGAGTCTGAATCCTAAGGAATTTATTTATAGATTTCACATTCCTTCATCTCTCAGAGGAATAAAATGCATAATTAATTAATTAAATAATTATTTATCTTTTATTTATTTAATCATCCAATGGATAAATAACCATCTATAGTATTTATCAAATAGATATTTCTAATTAATATATAACATATATTAATAATTTATCTTTAATTAATTTTATTCAACCAATAGTAATTTTTATATATGTATATAAATATATATAGTATTAATAATTAGTTTTATGTATTAAATACATTAAACAAAAAAATTTACATTAATATGTTCAAAATATTAATTATTTAGTTTGAACCATTAAACCCAAACTCTCCATACCTATCAACCTACAGTTTGTAGGAGCTAACCTAGTAACTTATGGATCTACATATTATAAACTCCAAGGATACGAGATTAATTAGATTAAATTTTTTAGCTTGAATTCAATCTTCATTCTTTAACTACAAACTTATTCCATTGAAGGCATGAATTGCACTCTCACGCACTAGATGACAAGTTATGTCCAAGGACATAATAAGTCAATAAACTAATTGATTCTAACGAGTTGTTTGAAATTGTACTGGGTCAAATGTCTATTTTACCCTTATAATTACATCTTTCTTCTTAAACATTACTGATTTTTCTAATGAACAAGTTGTTTATTATCCAACCATTAACACATCTCATGATGAGATCGATAAAACTTGGTGCAAAACCCAAAGTTGTCATGGATTTCTTTAAGAAACTCCATTCTACTTTGTCATAGGTCTTACTCATATCAAGCTTAAGAGCCGCCACAACATTATTTTCTTTCCTCTCCCTTTCAAGGAATGCATACATTCAAAACCCAACAGCACATTATTAGAAATATTTCTGCTTGGAACAAAGGAACATTGACAATGAGAAATAATTTCATTCAACAAAGTTCTAATGTCGATTTGGCCACAATTTTAGAGATCATCTTGAAAATAACATTACACATATTGATAGGACGATAACCGACGTCATAGGAATCAAGGTAATAAATGTCTAATTAATTTCAATGAGTAATCTATTGAATAATTTGCCTAAATGTGAAGAGTGAGATTAATATTTTTCGCTCTTTTTTATTTGCTCTACGTAGTCTTGCAATGACTCATTCTTCCCATCTTTCTATGAAAAACACTTACTTATACATGAATGTGTAAGAGAGCCTACAATTTACTTATGTGGCATCATTAGAGCCATTTAAATATATTTGATAATATCAACGTGAAAATCTTTATATTATATGAATTTATCCTTTACATTATTTTTTTAATTTCATTTTTCTAATTAAATTGAGCATAGTTTTGATTGGTTAAAACATTATAATTTTTAATAATTAAAAAATGAGATATTTGAATTTCTACTTTCTTATATAATATGTTTTTTATGAAATTAGTTTGAAAATATTGTTGTATGAAGTAGGTAAATATGTTTATATAAAATTTATCTCTTATAAGAATTTAACTTGAAACATTGGTGTGCTTAATTAAAATTAAATTATATCATCTAAATTGTTGTCAATCTTCAATCTTAAATTACAGAGAATTTGCATTGCTACAAAAGAAAAGAAAGATAAACGTTAAATTAAGCAATCCAACAAATTCCAAAAAAAAAAAAAACAAAAAACAAACAAACAAACTCAACAATTTTTTTTTTTTTTTTTTTTTTTTTTAATTATAAATAAGAACTCTCAATGTTAACGGTTACAATAACTTGGAATTACTTCCTTGTGTGCAAATTTATTTTTATGGCTATTATAAAAGAAGTTAAATACATTTATAAGAGATAATACGTATAAATTTAAGTGGAAACATTCTTCTTCTTAATTTCAAATTGAATTATATTATCCAAGTTTATATATATATATATATATATATATATGAGAGAGAATGTGAAAAATGGTTAAATAACTAATGTTAACTTTTATTTTATATGTTTAATGAGCAAATAAATGAAACGAATTGAGACCCAAAAAAAAAAGTGTCCCAAAAGTAATTTAAGTTTATTGGTTTTTTTAAATTTTAAAATAATTTATTTAGCCTAAGTTAAAAACAACATGGCATACGTAAAAATTTAAGATTTGGTTAATCTAAGTCACATTTTAAGATCGTATGATATACGTTTTTTTAAAAAAAATAATAATCGTATGATATGATATTATATATTGTTAATATTTTATTTGTGAGATAAACTTACGTGCCTCTAATAATGTTATATTGGCAAATTGTAGGCCTCCCAATATAGAGAAGTTTTTTTCTTTTTCTATTTCCCTTTCAAACACAGTGCAGAAGTTTGAATTTCCCTATTTCACACATTCTTGAATTAACAAATAGTGATTTTTAAGTATGTTTCAAGTACATATGCAAAATTGAACGAGTGTCATGATTTTTTAGATGAGATTATAAGTTGAAGTTCTACTCACTTAAGATCATAAGAATTTCATCAATAACTTGGAAGTAAAAACAACTTATTATTAATTTCAGTACTTTTTGTATATATTATGATCCATCAATATGATCATAAAAATTCTAATAGTAAATTAACTAGAATTCACACTTCTTTTTTTCTTTTTTTGTGCGTAATAGGTAATTAACTTGAAACTAACTTTCAATTGTTAATTCTCATCCATTTCTTATAAATGTCCTAAAATGCCCTGTTGGTTTGGGGTTTTAGGCTAGAACATGACGGGATAAGAAGCTTCCATGACAATTCCACACAGACCTTCAGGATTTTCCACTCCTCGTTTCATCCTCATGTAACCGTCCTCTCCCCATCCAACTCCCCATGAGTTCCTCACGATCCAGTAATCCGTTTCGTCATCAGTTGTTCCGTAGCCAATCGCCACCACTGCATGATTAAGCTCCGTTGTACAGTCTCCATCGAAAACTCCCTGTAAATTACAAACAGATCTTCGATTAACAATGGCGAAAGCTATTTTAGTTATACAGGATTGCTCGAGTGAACCAGGAACTTGCCTGCCAGTAGAATTGGAAATCCCTTCCGGCGGCGTCAATGGAGACTGAGACTGGTTGGTTTGCGACGGCTTGCATCAAAGCATTCTCGTTTTCAGGTACGCTTTCGTAACCATTGATCGTAACTATTGAGGAAGGCATCTGCTAAGATTCAAACAAATTCATGCTTCATTTTATGTTTTAGGTTTCGATTTCTTCACGAAGTTAGATGAATTGTTGAAACTTACTCTTGATGATCGACATAATCCTCTTGCGCCATGGTAGGGATAGTTGTTCTCTGTGGCGATTCCGCCGTTTCGTCTTACATATTCGAAAGCCAACTCCATGAATCCTCCGTAACATCCTCTGTTCCTTGTATTGCAATCGAGTAGTTCTTGTTCTGATAGATCTACTAGTTGGTTGGTTTTGATTTTGTTGATTCCTTCAACTGCAGCTACTGTTGAAAACGCCCAACAGCTACCTGCAACATGTTTCAAAATCATTGATTATTTGCGATTTCAAATATGAACTCTACAAGTTTAAATTATCATAGATTGTTCTAGTAGTCGGTAGGTCTCGAGGAATTAAAAGGTGAAGGGTTTAATCTATGGTGGTCAACTATTAGGAGTTAATTTCCTACAAGTTTCCTTGACATCCAAATGTCGTACACTCAGGTGATATATATATATTTTCTATATCTGTGACTATCCGGGCCAGGTTGCACGCATCTCAACTAATGTCACGGGACATACCGCCTGACTCTACAACATTTGGATGTCAAAGAAACCCGTAGGAAATTAATTCAGGTAGCCACCATGGATTGAATCCATCACCTTAAACATCCTAGAACTCTCTTTGACCACTAGGTCACCCATCACCTTAAGACTTAGGTGATATGTCTTGTGACAATAGTCGAGGTGCGTGCAAGCTGACCCGAACAGTCATTGATATCAAAATGTATATATATATGAACTCTAGAAGTTTAGTTGAAGAATTTCCTTCAAGCTCTATTTTATCATAATCCTTTAGTGAAAAACAATCGCATCTATCAATGCGAGAAAAGTTAGACATTATACCGCATCTGCCTTGTTCCTTGATGCGATTGACAGCTCCTTTTTCCCTCCAATCTACGAATGATGGAAGATCTGAAGCCTCCTCATACATGAATCCATTGACACCATCTCTTCTCCTACCATGTAATCTTCTGTAGTGGCTAATATTGGATCGTGCATAAAAGTTCACAAACTCATAATTCGACATATCTGCGAACTTGTTCAGCTTCAATTTATAGGGTCTGTTCATTTGGTTTACTGCAAACACATGGTTCACGTTCTCTTTGAACACGCCGAAACGTTTATGCTTCTCCTTTAGGTCCCTTGAGATTGTATGGTGGTGAGTCCACCTTTCATACAGCTTCCATAGTCTTTCTTCTGTTGCTAACTCTTTCTCATCGAAATCAAAGCTCTCAGTCAATCCTGAAGCTAGAACAATCAAAAGAAGTGGAACCAAAAGAATTTTGCCAAGGGTCATTGTTGTGAATTGGAAAGATAGTTCGATGGGGTTGGAGTAATGTGGATAAGCTAGTTGTTGCTTGAATCGATTTGGCAATGCATGTCTTAGAGCTTATATAGACTTCATTGTTGGTGTAAGAACTTGAACTGGATCAATTTGAAAGCAAACCAACTTGATCATCACTTTCAATTAATAATGATAGGGTGATACCGTTTTCTTGATTGTGGCAATAAAATTTGGTTTAGCATTTATCCCATATTAGGAGATTTGAGTGGTTTTTTCTTATTCAATGATTGTAAGGTAGGAGATATAGCATTTAGTGTCTTATCTACTAAAATATACTCAAATTATTAATCTATTAAGTTTCATAATTATATTTTTTATATCCGTGACCGTGAGTGTCCGAACTAATTTATGTGCACTTCATTTATTCTCACGGGACATGTTTTCAAGGGGGGGCGCAGTGGTCGAAAGCTTGAACTTTGAAAGTTTGCTCCCCTCAAGATCTTAGTTTCGAAACTCACATGTGAGATGTCTGCATAGAAAATTATTTATCTACATTCATCATCTTCTAATTCTTTAAGATTCTCTTGATCATTAGGTGACTCACCATATTACTAACAAATAATCACTTATAAAACAAGACCACAAAAAAGACCACATGTAATCTGTTATAAAATACTGACCACATGTTTAGAATATAATTTTTTACCATTAGTGGAAGGATATAATTTTTCACCTTAGTGGAAGATTTCAATATTACACGCATAGTGGGGAGATGGGCTTTTGAGTTGAGAGTGCAATTTAGATTTCCGAGCTGTTCAAACTTTCGGCCAGAAAATGTGGAAAGGTGACTCTGATGCTATTGTGCATCACCAGAATGGGATCTGGTAAGGATCATAAGCCACATTTTAATTATATATTCCGCAAGCTACTATTGAATTAGCGGAATGAAATTTGATTTGTTACTTGTTTTATTTAATGTGTTATGAATAGAAGACATGATGTCATATTCCTATCCCAATGTTATAAAGTAGGATGGATTTCGGATCTTCCTCCAATAGCGACTTCCTGCCTTTTAATGACAAAACAGAAATCTTTTCCGAAAACAGCAAAATAGATGAATCACTATCTTTTTCTGTAAGCCACATTTTTCTCAAATCCGTTCATCTAACTTGTAGGGTAAATAGTTATTCATGTGTCAATGATAATCATGTTAGTTGAGTGACCGATTGATTTATGAATTGTAATTTTCACGTATATAATTTTCAATGATTACGAACGACAATAATTGATCTTTAGAATTTAGATTTTATCAAAACATTATAGGAACTAAATTTCAACTTTCTCCAAATTGGAGGGACTAAATTCTAGTTTTTGAAATTATAAGACTAAAGTCTAACTTTCTTCAAACCATGAGATCAACCCTATTTTAAATCTATCCACAATTTTCTAAAATCTGTTTCTTTTTCATCGCATGCAAAACTGGAAATGTGTATCTCTATCTCGTTAGTTCAATGCTACTATTTTCATTTTGAAATTTAAAATCTAAACTCAATCCGAGAGTAGAGGATAAATCATTATTTCAAAGTAAGTGAATTAATTGCTCTAACTTCGTTATATGGTTCACGGGACGAGCAAGGGATTGGAATAGGAAAAGTCGCTGTAATACCACCATTCAATCAGCTATGAAATATTTTAGCAAGAAAGATAACTCGGGCAAAACTCAAAGTGAGCTTTTTACATTATATTGTTTGGATATTCAGCTTTTCTTTACTCCAAGTTCTTTGACTATATGATGAATCTATTTAGGAGCCAAGAGGAATTTATAATCAATGCAGAACTGTGAAATTTAGCCTACATATGGGGTTAATTGTGAAAATAGATCTTTTTAAAAAACTTACTATTAAAATGGGTCATTCCTTAAACCTATTGTCAAAATAGATCTAATTTTTTGTTTTTATGCGGTGATGACTTTGGTATAGTCACCACCATCTTGAAATTTTCAAAAAAATAACTGTGTTAAAAGAAAGTTTATGGTGATGACTATAGAAGAGTCATCTTCTTCTTGATTTTTGGTGATGACTATAATAAAGTCATATTCTTCTTTGTAAAAAAAATAATGTTAAAAAAAAAAATTACTTCTATCTTCGTTAAGCTAGGGGCCCATTTGATAATACATCACCAAGGAGGTGTTTGTTTGACATATTTAGGTAGGATTTAGATTAAAGAGTTATATTGAAGAGTTAAAAATTGAGAGTTGTGCCAAAAACTCGTTTGAATGTAGTTTTTGTGTAAAGGGGTTATAGTCAAAATCTTGTTTGAATGTATTTAAAATACTCGGTATTTTCGGTAGTTCAAAAGGAAATTATTAAAATGAGTTATTTTGATTGATTTGAAATGAATGATTAAAAATGAGTGGTTAGAAATGATTAAATATTATAATTGAATGATTAAAAATGAAGGGTTAGAAATGAGTGTTATTTTTAAAAGTAGTAAAAACTCGTTTGAATGTAGATTTTCGAGGAAGTGTTAATAAACCCTAAAACTAAATCCTACCTAAATATGCCAAACAAACAGCCCCCGAGGGATTATCCCACTGCTAATTGATTTATTAAATAATATTTAGAATACTTACTTGGAAACTTTTAAAATAATTTTAAAGTATGTATTTTAAAATAATATTTTCAAAATTTGAAAACCAAATGTTAAACCACAGAATTTTTATAAAAAAAATTAAATAAGTTTTTATTTCAAGTTTTAAAAATATTTTTTTACATATATATTAAACGCCTAATTTTGAAATATAATATTTTAAATAT
>JBBMKA010000015.1:12970043-12992086 GCA_037833695.1 Sechiopsis laciniata
TATCAGAGCTTTGGCTCAAGGTGATTGTTGTTATTGAAATCTTTTTATTGGTGGGTTGTAATTTTCATTGGATGAATCTTAAATTATTATTGTCTTGTGTAAACCCAAGCATTTGGGTATAGGAAAAACTTGTACAATTTTGTTTTTCAATTTTATGTAATTTGAAATTGGCAAAAAGACGAAGAACACGAAGATCACCATGAAGAACACGAAGAACGCGAAGAACGCCAAGGATGAGATTTTTTTTTCCTCCATAAAAAGAAATTGAGATTGTTTCCTAGAATAATTTTGGAAAATATTTGGGTAGGAAAAATATTTTTTAAAGTTGAAATATTTTTTGAAAATATTTATTATCTTTTAAAACCTAATATTTTTGGAAAGTATCTTGAGATTTAATTATTTTTTTGAAAATATGGGTAACCATAAATAATTAAAGGATGATTAAATAAAATTTTTAAAATTAAATCAATAATCTTTGGAAATTTTTTATGGGATAATTTTAAAGAAATCTTTATCTTAAATCATTTAAATATTGAAATATTTTTAGAAAATATTTGAGAAATATTTAAAGAGATTTGTTCTTGCCGGTCAAAGTTTCCAAAAGATCAAGAAGTGAAGACAAATATTATTCTTGGATAATTTCTTAGCTTGTGTTGCAATTTAAATTTCCTAGAAATATGTCAAACATCAAATCGGTCATTAACTGTTTAAATTATATGTTACTTATTTGCATGTCTTGGTTGTTGCATAAAATATGTCTTATAGATTTAAAATCCCACCATAGGTTAAAAAGATTCATGCATCCTAAATGTGTATTAAATATATTAGATTTTTTTTTTTGGAATTGGATTCCATATTTAGGATTATTCAGCATGTAGATCTTAAAATAAATAATGGTTGTTTATTTATTGATTATGCTGAATGTATGGATTATATATATTTGAAAATTGTTTGTTCAAAATAGAACCCAAACAATATTCATTTTAAATCTGCTACACAAATGAATATATTGTTTTAAAATTGTTTAAAAAGGGGTAGAGCCTAATAATCCATAAAAGCTGATAGAATTAATAGGATTGATTGCTATCACTTAAATTTTTAGTTAATAGGATTAATTAAAGAGCAATTTGATTCTGTAAGGATTGGTTGGAAGAGAACCCTGCCTAAGGAAGGTTCTGCCGAAGGATAGAGGTATTTAAGATGACGGTTTACGGAACACCTCTACCTGGGAACATGACCTAGGGGTTGAAAAGACCAAGAATTATAGATCATTTTGTGCAGTTTCAAATAATGTGATTAGTTTTAGAGTAAAAACTTGGCAATTTACATTAAAAATCAATCTAACCAAGATAGGTAACAGATTGGGACTTGGATGAACAAGATTAGCCTAATTCATCTGAGTGGGAGAGAAACCTATTCAAAAATAGATTGTGGGAGAAGGATAGATGTCAATTGATCCTACGATCTCCATCAAGAACTTGCATTGTGAGATCCTAGTGGGGCTACGTGTCGGCAGTTTGAGTCGACCCCCCTCGGTGTGTGTTCACTAGGATCAATATCAGGGTGAGTTTCCTGAAAGGGATAGGACTGTGATCTCGATCTGTACTTGACTTATCATTCAATGACACTTATTGAGAGAGATTAACATGTTCGAATTGATGGGCTACACTATCAAGGGATTGGTTAAGGAGTTAGCCAAGTCCTAGATAAAAAAAATGGTAGCTGGAACCATGGGGATAAGACTTATCCTGGTATTGAGTTTCTGGTTGAGAAAAGTTTCACGCTAGGGAGGAGTAGTTGACTTATCATTCGACGCCACTTACTCTAAACCTTTGTAGTTGTACCATGGCATTAACATTAAACAATTGTAGGGTTTCCTATTGATTTTAATTTTGAAAGTTTTAAAATCATTTTTATGCCAAAACCTATGAATGACGTTTTTAAATGGAAATCAAACTGAAATGTTCTTTTTCTTATTTCAACACAACGCCTAAATCACTTATCTCGATAATGTCAATTGACAAATTAACCTGAGAAAAATACTACATGGAAAAATAATATCAACACGATTCTTGTTGTCGATGACAAGAAGTTTGTTCTCATAGAAGAATGTCCTCTAGCACTACCACCTAATGCAGCATGAAATGTTCATGAGGCGCATGATCGTTAGCATAATGCTAACGAAAAGGTAAGGGTCTATACCTTGGCAAGTGTCTCGAACATTTTAGCTAAGAAACTGGAAAACATTGTAACTGCCTTAGAGATAATGAGAGCCCTTTTATGAAATTTTTGGGCAGTCGTCGTCTTAGGTAAAACATGATGCTCTCTGGGTTGTAATAGACAAAGCTAGTCAGGTAAACTTTATTCTTGAGATGCTACCAAGTAGCTTCTTACAATTTAATAGCAATATTTGTTATGAACAAGATTGCCTTTAACCCCACTACTCTTCTTAATGAACTTCAAACCTTCGAATCCATGATGAAAGTCAAGGGCAAAGAAGGGGAGGCAAATGTTGTCACAAAAAATAAGAGTTCTGGAACCACGGGTTTGGGGACCAAGCCTAAAGGTCGGACCTTCAAGGCAAAGTAATCAAAGAAGAAGAAGACTGGTGGGAGCAAGAATAAGCGCAGTGCTCCAAAGAAAGTTAAGGCCGAGAAGGATAGAAAATGCTTTGTAAAGACCCGATCTAAAAATGGTCCTAAACCTGGTCCTTACTCAACATGCATGCATAAAAGATAATAAAATCAGTAAACGCTTAAGACTTACATAAAAAAAATATTAAAATTCACAGAACCTATTTACAAACATTTAAAACAATCCTTGTTCATAACATTAAAAGCAACCCCGGCCAGGGTATAATTTGAAATAACAAATACAAAACATTCAAATAGCACCAACAAGTTCCATGTGCAAATCCTATGGACTCCGTGTCCGTCTACATGCTGAATTAAATAAGTAAAATAAAACATAAACAAAGTGTCAGTGGCTCCCATGATCATTCAGCTACCTCCGCTAGCCGTCCTGGTGCTATCCTAAGTTACCTGGTGGAAAAACCACAGAAAATAAGGGTGAGTACAAAGGCACTCAGTAAGAATCCCCAACCGGGGTACAGTATGAAACAACGCATCATCTAGCATCCAAGTAAACAAGCAAACGGTTACCAACACAGAATCCCTGAAATGAGTTGTCAATACAACTCCTGAGTCATCGAAAGTCTCTTACTTCTGGTCTAATGATCAGCTCAATAACTAATCCCAACAGATATCCTCGAAGGTCTCTTACCCAGCCAGTTGATCAACTCAAAAGCTGATCCCAAAAGATATCCTCGAGGTCTCATACCCTAGGCCAAGTGACCGCTCAACAGCTGGTCCTGACCAGCTCTCTAAACTGGTCCTGGGATATCCGAGAGAGTACCCGAAGTCTGGCTCTAGACTCGAAAAGGAAAGGGTGTACTCACGAACATTAGCCTGATCTCCGCCGGGAGCCTAACGTGTGTGCGCGCATACCGCATGCTGCCACAAACTACATAAATGTGGAGGCCTTGGGACATTCTACGCCAGTCCAGGTACGCATGTCTAAAGACTCAGAAGGGTGTCACTGATCTACAGTAGTGCGAGGCCCTCGGCACTCAACTGTAGCAGCCTGAATACCACCGACGCCTGAAGCTAAGAACCGGCCAAGGCAGGCTTACACCGTTGGCAGGATTCCACTCTAGCAGGCTACAGACTAGTTTTATGCCGGCGTGGTAGCTACTCCACACCCGACTGCCGGGGGTAAGGAATTTGTCCTCACAGCCCGACTGGTGGGGACACATACGTGGTCCACTTTCAGCCTCTAGATGATGACAACCTAACAGTTCTATCTAAGATTGCACAACCCTGTTTCTTAACAAACAGACAAGTTTCACAACAAATAACCCTAGCATGGTACTACGAGCTTAAAAGCAGGAAATCAAGCATGCTGGAAGAATAAACCTAGCATGGCACTAACATGTGAAAATAAGCGTCAAACATGCTAGCAGAACAGATCAGCATAGAAATTCCTATCCACTAAACATGCAAGTAACAGTAAACAAGTAAACAGGAATGCAATAAGAGAAGTCCCGCAGGGTCCACACAACCCCAGCAAGGAATCCTTACTTGGAAATAATCAGAAATACACAACAAGTAAAAATGCTCATTGACCTGCAGATCCAACAACCTAACAAATAATAAATAATAAACACGAATTAAACACCACTCGAAATAGTTGCACGAAACTAAAATGACCAACATAGGCTTAGGAAAGAAATTACCCTAAACCGAAGGGAACAAGTCTCGACAAGGCAGCAAGGCTGTACGGCTGGGCAGTGACATAGCGAAGGCGAGCGAGGTTGCGTGGCATGGCTCGACGAGCTGTTGGGCGAACAGGCTGTTCGCGGTGGTGATGCGGCATGGAACTTCTTGGAGAGGGCGAACGTGCAAGGCTGCGACAAGGTGCTAACGGAACGGCTGGCGCTCGTGACGTGCGGATAGGACTCAACGATGGTGCTGCTGCGGAGAAGACGTACAGGGCTAGGCGACGCGTGGGGTGAGGGACTGCAATCGCGGCACGGCTGGGCTGCTCTCGGTGAAGGGCGAAGCTACGGGTGCACATGGACGCGAACGAGATCGCGACAGGATACGATCGCTGGCCTCACGTGTGCGATGAGGCTCGATAGGGATAGCGTTCGCGAGGGGCTACTCGAATTGGAGAAGGAGGGCTTGTGATCAGCCCGCTTGGAGGTGTTGAACTCGTCAGAAAAAGGCAGCAATGGCGATCTGTGAGGCTGCGACCAGTGATGGATCTCTCGGTGGTAAGGTTATGGCAAAGAAGCTTGGGTGTTGGTGATTTTGGCGGTGGGAGAAGAAGTGAGGAAGAGAGAAATCGTGATTTTGGAGAATGAGAAGAGAGATAAATGAGAAGGATTGTAAAAATAAGGTGTGCGGCTAGGGTTTAGGTCTCGGCCAAAAAGAAGGATACGACAGGAGCATGACACGTGTCCTCAGGCAGTTTTGGCTTCGAGTCCTGGCGAAGACACCCTTTAACAAATAATTTCTTTCTTTTTCTCTTTTAACCAAAAAGGACAATTCAAGCTTTCAAAACTCCTCAAACAGCAACACTAGCTCCGAAAACCTGAAACCGAAGGAAACTCAAACTCAACAATTAATAGGAAGGTCTCAAAACCCTGGATAATTATGAAACTACCTCTAAAGGCAAAATTACCAAAATGCCTCTAGAGGTCCAAACTGCCCTAACGGCCCAACTGAATAACTGAAAATACAACAGAACATACCTGGAAAACCGGAAAGGAAAACTAGGCTGTTACATGCTTCCATTGTCAAAAGCTTGGTCATTGGAAAAAAAATTGTCCCGAGTACATTGGAATGAAGAAAGACAAAGAAGGTAAATTTCATTTACTAGTTATAGAGTCTTGTTATGTGGAAGAATCATCCAATTGTTGAATATTAGATTTGGGTGCCACTAATCGCGTTTGTTCTTCATTTCAGGGAAGTGACTTTTGGGAGTAGTTAGAACCTGAGCAGATAACCTTAAAGGTGGGGACCGGTGAAGTTGTTTCGGCAACCGCTGTTGGAAGTGTCAAGTTATTTTTCTGCAATTCTTTTTATTGTTAGAGAATGTGTTGTTGGTTCCTCGGATTAAGAGGAACCTAGTTTCAGTTTCTTGCCTTGTAGAACAATTTCATTCAATAAAATTTAATGAAAATTTAGTTTCTATTTCAAAGAATGGCTTGGAGCTTTGTTCAGCAATTAACGAAAATAACTTGTATATGCTCAAACCTAGGGTTTGTAAGACACTTCTAAATATTGAATTATTTAAAACAGTAAATAGTAGAACAAGCAAACGACAGAGAATTTCTCTTGAATCGAATACATATCTTTGGCATCTAAGGTTAGGTCACATAAATTTCAATAGGATTGAAAGGTTAGTAAAAAGTGGTTCTCTAACTAGGTTAGAGATGAACACTTTACCTGTATATGAATCTTGCATAGAAGGCAAGATGACCAAAAGACCATTTACAACAAAGGGAGCTAGAGCCAACCAACCCTTAGAACTTATACATTCAGACCTATGCGGTCCCATGAATGTTAAAGGTCGAGGAGGGTATTAGTACTTTGCATCCTTTACAGATGACTACTCTAGATATGGGCATATTTATCTAATGCAGCACAAGTGGGAGACTCTTGAAAAATTTAAAGAGTTTAAAGCTGAGGTTGAGAACTTATTAGATAAAAGGATTAAGACATTGCGATCAGATCATGGTGGAGAGTATATGGACTTGGAATTTCAGAACTACTTGGTAGAACATGGAATAACGTCCCAACTCTCAGCGCCTGGAACACCTCAATAGAATGGTGTTGCAGAGAGGAGAAATAGAACCCTTTTGGAAATGGTTCGATCGATGATGAGCTTTGCTCAACTGCCGATATCGTTTTAGGGATACGCGTTAGAGACCGCATTATACATTTTGAATATGGTACCTACAAAGAGTGTTTTGGAGAAACCCTATGAGTTGTGGAGGGAACGTAAAGGTAGTTTACATCACTTTAGGATTTGGGGATGTTCAACCTATGTGCTGACTAAAAATTCAAAGAAATTAGAACCACGTTCAAATTTATGCCTATTTGTAGGCTACCCCAAGGAAACGAATGGGGGTTATTTTTATAACCTAGATGAAAAATGCAACATTATTAGAAGAGGATTATGTTAGAGACCATAAACCTCGATCGGCAATAGTGTTGAAAGATTTGTCTTCCAATGATGCTACAAATCCTACAACAAGTGTTGTTGCAGGAGGGTCAATAAGGGTTGTTGACAGCTCACGAACATTGAATGCTGGAAACTCATCAACTAGGATAGTTGATGAATCCTTGGGATTTGACATACAAATCCCACCCAGTCAAGAAAGACGTCTACCTCGACGTAGTAGAAATAATCTGCTTCCCTATATAGGTGTCTTGGAGACACACAACGTTATTCAGGATAATGTTGAAGATTCTCAGTCTTTTAGAAAGGTAATGGAGGATATTGACCGGGAAGAATGGATAAAAGCCATGAACCTCGAAATGAAGTCGATGTACTTCAATTCAGTCTGGTCACTCGTAGATGCACCAAAGGATGTAAGGCCTATTGAGTGCAAGTGGATCTACAAGAGAAAAAGGGGTGTAGATGGGAAGATGCAAACCTTCAAAGCTAGACTTGTAGCAAAGGACTTCACTCAAAGAGAATGAGTGGATTATGAAGAAATTTTCTCCCCTGTTGCTATGTTAAAGTCTATAAGGATCCTCTTATCCATTGCCTCATAATGTAAGAGTATTGACTGATATCAAGCAGTGGCTAGCTAACCAATTCAAGATGAAGGATTTGGGTGACGCTTCGTATGTCTTTGGGATCTAGATAATAAGATCGGTGCAAGAGAACACTTGCCCTGTCTTAGGCGTTGTATATTGACAAGATGCTTGTTAGGTATGCGATGAGGGATTCCAAGAAAGGTCATTTACCTTTTAGGCATGGAATCTCATTCTTTAAGGATAATAGTCCTAAAACACCTCAAGAAGTTGAGGAAATAAGACGGATACCTTACGCTTCGGCAGTAGGGAGCTTGATGTACGCTATGTTGTGTACAAGACCTGACATTTGCTATGCGGTAGGCATTGTCAGCAGATATTAGTCAAATCCAGGAATGGATCACTGGATTGCAGTTAAGAATATTCTCAAGTATCTTAGAAGAATGAGAAATTATATGCTTGTGTACGGTCCTAAGGATTTGATCCTTACTGGCTACACAGACTCTGATTTTTAAACTGATAAAGACTCTAGGAAGTCCACATCAGGTTCAGTGTTCACCCTCACGACGTAGTTGTAGTTTGGAGAACATCAAGTAAGGATGCATCGCAGACTCCACTATGGAAGCTGAGTACATAGCTGCTTGTGAAGCTGCAAAAGAAGCAGTATAGTTGAAAAACTTCCAGCAGATTTGGAAGTGGTTCCGGGTATGGATAAGCCGATCACTTTATATTGGGGTTAATTGTAGAAATGGGTCTTTTTAAAAAACTTACTATTAAAATGGGTCATTTTTTAAACTTATTGTCAAAATGGGTCTAATTTTTTGTCTTTATGCGGTGATGACTTTAGTATAGTCACCACCACCTTAAAATTAAAAAATAAAAATAAATAACTGTATTAAAAGAAAGTTTGTGGTGATGACTATAGAAGAGTCATCTTCTTCTTGATTTTTTATGATGACTATAGTAAAGCCATCTTCTTCTTTGTAAAAAAAAATATATTGATAAAAAAAAATTACTTCTATCTTCGCTAAGCTAGGGGCCCATTTGATAATACATCTCCAAGGGGGTATTTGTTTGACATATTTAGGTAGGATTTAGATTAATGAGTTATATTAAAGAGTTAAAAATTGAGAGTTGTGCTAAAAACTCGTTTGGATGTAATTTTTGTGTAGAGGAGTTAGAGTCAAAATCTTGTTTGAATATATTTAAAATGAGTTGTTATTTTTAGTAGTTCAAAAAGAAATTATTAAAAATGAGTTATTTTGATTGATTTGAAATGAATGATTAAAAATGAGTGGTTAGAAATGATTGAATAGTTATAAATGAATGATTAAAAATGAAGGGTTAGAAATGAGAGTTATTTTTAAAAGTAGTAAAAACTCGTTTGAATGTAGGTTTTCGAGTAAGAGTTAACAAACCCTAAAACTAAATCCAACCTAAATATGCCAAACAAACAACCCCCGAGGGATTATCCCACTGCTAATTGATTTATTAAATAATATTTAGAATACTCACTTGAAAAGTTTTAAAATAATTTTAAAGTATGTATTTTAAAATAATATTTTCAAAATTTGAAAACCAAAAGTTAAACCACATAATTTTTTAAAAAAAATTAAATAAGTTTTTATCTCAAGTTTTAAAAATATTTTTTTACATATATATTAAACGCCTAATTTTGAAATATAATATTTTAAATATTATTTTTTTCAAATACTATTTTAAACTGTTTTAAAAAAATTAAAATTACATTTTTTTTAATAATTAGCTTTTATTTTAATAAACATCATATTATTAGTGAAGATGCATTACAACTAAAAATATATACTTACATGTATTTAAATAATTATATTCTAAAATTATTTTGTTATGATTTAGGAAATGATTATTTAAAAGTGTGTTAGTATAAATATTTTTAAGACATGATTATTTACATGTATGTTAGTATATATTTTTAATTGTAATGCATTTTCGCTAATATATGATTTTTAGTAAAATAAGAGCTAATTATTTAAAAAATGTAATTTTAGTATTTTTTTAAATCGTTTAAAAATAGTATTTAAAAAAAAATAATATTTATATTATTATTTTTTAAGTTTAGGCTTTGAATATGCATGTAAAAAAATATTTTTAAAAGTTGAAATAAAAACTTATTTTAAATGTTTTTTTTTTTAATTCTATTGTTTAACTTTTGGTTTTTAAAATTTGAAAATATTACAATACATTCTTTTGTTTTTATAATACATACTTTTAAATTATTTTTAAAGTTTTCAAGTAAGTGTTCTAAATATTATTTAATAAATCAATCAGCAGCCGATAATTCCTTGGTGAAGTACTTTCAAATGGGCCCTTAGTTTAAGGAAAAAAGATTTTTTTTTTTTATATCAATATTATGTTTTTTTTACAAGATCTCGATGAAACAATATATTAATGAAAAGTTAGTTCGATAAATTTAATGAATTGATTTTTTATTTATTGAAATTTATAGTATAGATAAATGACCGCGAGCCAAAGGACAAAACTCATCTAGATTGAAAAATGGAAGGAAAGAAAAAGCCCCTTCATTAGAAGTTCAAAAGAGTCTTCTAAAGAAGGCTAGAATCTAAACATTGATTCTTTTTTTTTTCGATATTTTTTTTTAACCATATGCATCAAAAGGTGCCCGTACGGTTCTTAAGGGATACAATTTGATCCTAATCAACCGACTTTATCGAAACAGATTCCTTTTTTTAGGCCAAGATGACTTTACTATAGTCATCACCAAAAATTAAGAAGAAGATGACTCTTCTATAGTCATCACCACAAACTTTCTTTTAACACCGTTATTTTTTTGAAAACTTCAAGGTAGTGGTGACTATACTAAGTCATCATCGCATAAAGACAAAAAATTAGACCTATTTTGACAATAGATTTAAAAAATGACCCATTTTAATAGTAAGTTTTTTTAAAAGACCCATTTTCACAATTAACTCCTAGATATGGTATAGACTGTAAAAAGGCTGGAACGATATCTAAGCTCAATATTTCATAGCAGCAATATATACTTAAATTGAAGAGACAATTTCTTTCCAAAACCTTATAAAGATTTCATAGGTGGTATAAAATGTTTAGACTGCCAGTATAATTGGGAATGTATTTGAAGTCAGTGTGCAGGTCTACTTATAGTGTTTATGGTGTAGAAATGGTATGAGTTGGGTTAGGATATCTGATGCTGTTTTTTTTACTTAAAAAACTTGTAATTGATAATTATAAATATGAAATTAATTGTAATCGAAATTGATTCAATAATGAATTTTTTGAGAAATTTACCAAACTAGCCAAATCTAGAAAATAATTATAAATATGATCATCTTTTTAAAAAAATTAACAAATATAGTTATTGGGTGTAATTACAAATATCACATACTTCGTATAATAATGTATTAATGAGTATTTATAATACAATATTAAAATGTTTTAATGACTATAAATGTAAATATTTTAAAATTTATCACATTTGTAATTATTTTGTGAAAAGAGTTCGTCAAATATAATTTTCCTTTTTTTTTTCAATAAATGATTCAATAATGTTAATACAAAAAAGAAGTATATTTTTAAATTGAAGAAAAGTTGAGAGATAATATTTTTTTTAAGAGGAAAAAGAACTTTTGAAAGTTCGGCGGCAAAAATGTAATAAACACTAGATATCACAGACAAAGTCGATACCTTAACCTCTTGTCATACTTTAGTTCTTAAATTTTACCTATGGAACGTTTTGGAATTTATTTTAGAGAGGTTTTGGCAGGAATAAAAAAAATCAAAAAATTAAACAAATGTCAAATTTTAAAGAAATTGTAGGAATGACAAAATAAAAGGTGGTAATGGTAAAATTTAAAAAAAAAAAAAAAATGGTTTAATGAATTCAATCGATGTCACTAGGCGACATTAATTGAAGTCAATTATCTTGTCTCCAACCTCATTTCTCTTTTGGCTGCTTGTCGTTGGCAACTTTCTTGACGAAAGTTCATTGAGTTATAACTTTTGATTGAAAGCTACATTTGAGGCATTTTTGTTGCATTAGATTTGTATTCTCTTCCTCTTTCTTTGATATCTTACCTGAACTCAAACCATCAAATTTTGGCTTTTGTTTCGTGTTCGTTCAAATTATTTTTTGCTCAATTTTTCATAGCTGTTTTGGCTTGCTTTTCATTGAATATCCTGCAGAACTCATCGAAATAGAATTCTAATTTCAGTTTTGGTGAGATTTTAAAATTTTAGCTAAATTTCGTATGAATTTGAGTTGTGAATTAAACAATACTCAAGTTTTGACAGAATTTTTATTTTAAAACTATTTATCTTTTTTTTTATCACCAACATAAGCTTAGTTTATCAATTAAGCTGATATTAAACTTCAAAATTTTCATTCAGAAAACCAGCGTCGCTAGACACGAGATGAGAGTCTGGAATTGAGTAAATGTATAATGCTGAACGTGAACTAGTAAGGAAATAAATTCTAATTTGTTTTAGTACATAAACTAGTAAGAAAAACTAGTAATGGAGACTTTTTATGAATAAAAAAAATAAAAATAAAAATAAAAATAAAAATAAAAACAAAACAAACAAACAAAAACTTACATATGTCAAAAAAAAAAAACTGATACAATTAACCTATGATACAATAAATTTTCATTCAGAATTAACCTTATGGTAATATATATTAGTGATAAATATACTTCATTTTTTAAAACAGTATACGATGACTACTTGGATATAGACCATTTTCCTAGATTGTATGATGTCTTGAATTCAAGTATGAATATAAAAATTTTGCCCAAAAGAATAAACAAAAAATTATAATAAACCGACAAGAATTTAGAAAAGGAAAAACAGGAGGTCCCAAAATTTGCAAATAAGCTCAATAAAAGTAATACTTACCTAGAATTACATGTTTTTACATTTTTGAAAAAAAAATTGACTTTGATTAATGGAGAGAGAAATGCAAAAAAGTAAAAACATGTGGTTGTAAGGGTGAGTAAGTAACCCACCCATAGGTAAGTAAAGCTCATAAAATAAAATGGCAAGTGTGAAGGAGGGGTGCAGGCAGATTAGAGAAGGCAAGCACAGCCCTTTGTGGGTGTGTCGGAGGAGGCAGGCACAGTCCCTGAACACGCGCCCCAAACATAGGTATGGGTCCCCGGTTTCAGTCATTGGGCCATACCTGGCTGCCAAACTGACCCTATGAGGCAAACAAAATATTTAGAACATTCATGAGTTAAAAATGCATAAAATGTGCTAAAGTGGGAAGGATTCAACCGTATGTGTTCACATGTATACCCAACAAAGGGAACAAGGGGGTTAAAGTTCTGAAAATTTATTCCTAAGCAGCTAACCCCAATGAATTGATAACCGTTTGGGTCTCCTACTAATCACATGGCACAAAGGTATCAATAAAATAAGAAACAAATAAATTCAAATCGTGCATATCAGAGACCCATAAAGAAAAATACATTACTGTCCAAATTCAGATAAGTTCAATGGATAACTTAGTTAGTAATCCTACATTTGTGTTGTCTTGTCTTATGACCAAGTTGTTAGACCTGTTCTTGTTAGAGACAGTTTTACTGTTAGAAGTAAGTTTTCTTAAGCTTCTTACAAATAGAATGAATTCTTCCAACCATGTTTTAAATATTTTGTTTGCCTCATAGGGCCAGTTTGGCAGCTAGGTATGGCCCAAGGTAACTGAAACCGGCGACCCATACCTATGGTTGGGGCGCGGGTTCGAAGACTGCGACTGCCTCCTCCAACACACCCTCTCAAAGGGTTGTGCTTAGAGACAATTAGAATTCAAACTTCTATTTGTAAGAAGCTTGAATCCTAATTGTAATCATTCATAGTATCAAAGCGACATTACATCATTTTCTTTCGAATCTAGTATTCGTGAATCATATTCTTCATCTCTTCTTACTCATCGTTGTCAACCTCTGAATTTCGACTGCTACGGCGTCATCATCCTCAACTATTGCATCTGAGCTTGCTGATTTTGTTAATTAGACTTCACTGCCGGTACTATTGCGCTTCTAACTACTAATTATAAATTTCACTCCATCTCATTCTATTCTGTTTTGTTCTTAGTTGTTGGTTGTACAACTTTGAGAGATTTTTTTTTTTTAACTCCATCTCATTCTATTCTGTTTTGTTCTTAGTTGTTGGTTGTACAACCTTGAGAGATTTTTTTTTTCTTTTACAGAAAATGAAAACCATTTCATTGAATCGATGAAAGAGTTATAAGGGGAGAAGTGGTCATTTAAACTGGTTACAAAAGGAAGGAGATCATATTCTCAATAACTGCGGCCCAGTAGAGGCCTAGAAGAGATTAGAGGGGAAGGAAGAAGATACAAACCAAGATGAGCATGTGAGGATGTTTATCTAGCATGGACCAATCTACAACCAATCTACCGTGATGAACCAGTTTGGATCAACTAATCATTTTGGTTCGATCCATCTGGTTTGAACCGTTCAATGGCAAATCGAAATGGACCAAGCGGTCTAAGCCTTAGGGTTTCCCCATCAATGACGCCAGATATCATCTCCATCCTGTCGAAGAAAACGGATGAAACGCCACAGACAACCGGTGCTCATCGTGTCAAGAGTGAAAAGGATGGAGTTGTGACCCTTGTTATTAACCGAAGAAGGGGGAGATACGAAAGAGGACAGTCAATTACCCAAGAGGTGAAAAAAGGATCGATGTCTACTAGTTAACCTCAGAAATACTTGGATTCAACTTGACACTTACTGCGTACCAAAGATCTTAAAGATCAATTGGAAAACACTAGCAATACCATTGACATGGAAGAAATACTCATAGTCATATATGTGTTAAATGGCCTACTCACTAAATTTCACGCCTTCCACACTTCTATTTCGTTTGAACAACTTTATGCTATCTTGAAAACAGCAGAGCAGTCTGATAGATACCAAGGATAGGATGGGAATATTAGTATAATATATGTAAGGGTAGAATAGTAATTAGTACTCTAAGGGTTATTAGTATAAATAGAATAGTTAGGGTTATTTGTAAGATATGAATATTTTGGTATTGTTGTCTTGTTGTCTTGTTCAACAAGTTGGGAGAGTGTAGCCCTCTCGAAAGGCTACGGTATGGTGTAGTAACGTTCTTCTATCACTATTATCTTAATATATTGTGTTTCGTTGTGAATCTTTTCGGTATCAGTTCTATTGTGCATTGTTAAGATTATTAGGGTCTTAACAGAGTCTCTAGGATTTCAACAGAAGTCTACGGGAGCTTGATAATAGAGGAAATAACCCGTAAATGAACAGAAATGGAAGCCATCAAAATCAAGGGAGAGGTTAAAATCAAAACCGTGGAAGGGCAATTTTAATCAAAATAGTAGAGGATCCAATTATGGTCAGTATAATTCAAATCAAAACCGTAGGGGACCAATATAATATATGGAAATGTTGGATCACTTTTGATGTTGATGTCAAGCACCCATGATTAGACCTACCCTACTAGTCAACAGATAGATATGGACAGGAGAAGAATTGTCTATACTTCAAGACATTCTACGTGGAAAGATATCAAGTAAGTAACAAGAAACTGTCACCTAACGTGGATACACAAAAGAAGTACTGATTACTGACTCAATGTCAAATATGAAGATAAAAACTTGCAAGCATGTCAACACTACAACCGGTTCAAAATAAGTAAGCAGCAAAATGAGTATTCACTTCTTAATATTAAAAAAATGAGCATTCATTTATCTCAAGAAGGAACCAAAAGTAGCACAAAATCATATAGAGAATCTTTCCCGTGTTAATAAAGAACATGAAATTTTTATAAGAGGAAGTAGAGTGAGCTCCATCGAGGGAAATTTTGATAAACAAAAGCAACTTTTAGGTAGCTGCATTGGATCTGTTATTCAACTAGAACAGGATTTTTTTTTTTGGAAATTAAGAAATCAAAGCTTCGCTGCACTATACTCGGAGTAACCATGCCCATCCTTAGGCCAGGCACTAGGAGACATTGAAGGAATGGAGACACATGATGTGTCTACAAATTAATGTCACGGGTAAATCTCAAATCTGTGATCTTGAGGAGAGCCTACCTTCAAGGCCCAAGCTTTCAACTACTGTGCCACCCCTTGCGAACAAACTAGAACAGAAAATTGATAACTCCTGAATCACATGGAGTCTGAACGTATGAATTTGAGATAAAAGCAGAAAAGAAAGAACAAAACACTGAATCATGATGCAAACTCATTTATTCAAAACGCAAAGGTCCAAATTGAAAGGAACATTGTTAACCACTTGATAACCAGGGCAGTTAAGTAAACAAGAAATCAACCACTTTTAGGCCACCCCATTATCCTTGTTCTAGAACAGACAATGGATACTTATAAAAATGTATAGAGTGAACTTATCGATTCGATACCGACAGCAGCAACAGCAAAGGAAAACAAGGAAGCCCACCAAAGAAGAAACGAGAAATTTCAAGCAAGAGAGTTGTTCTCTTTTGCCTGTTGCAGCAGCTCTTCTCTAACTCTTCTGATCTCTGCTTCCCTTTCCAATCTCTCTTGCTGAAACAGCAAACAGGAACACAGAAAGCACTTTTAAATACTTACAAATCTCATCCTGTAATAAAGTTTATTTCATTGTTTTTCGATCTGATTTCGATCATGAACATCTAATCAACAAAATTTCTACAAATACATGCAACCTAGGGTTTTTTTTTTTTTTTTTTTCACTAGAAGCGGCCATCGGTACAAGAACAAGAATTAACTATTAATACCGAAAAATGAGAGGAAAATTGAAGGAGAAGGGGATTGAAAGAGAACCTTTTCATCTTGACGGAGAGCGATCCAAACATGGAGTTTATCCATTGACTGCCAGAAAACGAAAGCGCCCAAGGACATTCCGAAGAACGTAGCTACTTTAACCATCTTCTTCAAATCGCTTCTGCAAATTACAATTGGATGAAATGATCTAAAATTGATGCACGAAAATGAAAATATTATTCGGTAAAATGATCGGGACGCGATTCACGAAGCCTGGTAGGGGTTGGAGATGGGAGTTGCGAAGAGATGCAAAAGGAAATAGATCTCTTCGAGAAATGATCAGACGCTGTGAGACTACGAAACCCTAATGTGCACCCTCTTTTCTATACGTTCGATTTTGTACCTTTAAGATTGTTTGGATTTTTTTTTTTTTTTTTTTTTTTGATAATTCATTAGTGTTTAGGCTAAATTATAAAACATACCCCAAAATTTTGAAAGTTTTGTCAACATTGTCCCTTAACTTTGAAAAGTTTCAAAAATACTTCTAAACTTTACAAAATGTTTCAAAAATACTCTTACTATTAAAGTTTGATGGAAACCGTTAAAGTTTTGTTCAAAAAATGCCCGTGAACTTTAAAAAGTTTCAAAAATACTCTTAGTTATAAAAAAATATTATAGAATATTTGTATCTTAAAAGTTTGGTTTCAAATACCATACATATTTATTTCTAAAAGATGTTTTTTTTAATCTTTTTACATTTAAGTTATGATTCACTTTTATGTGCCAATATTAGTTGTTTAATTAACTAAGATTTTGAAATTAATTTCTTAATATATTTCTCTTATGATTGTTGTTTATTATTTATGTTATGTATTTATCATTCTACCTAGGGGTATACATGGGGTTAAGTTAAGGAGATTTTTTGGACCAATCTAAAATTTTGGGTTGGTGAATCTATCAACTCATCCAACCCACCCTGTGTGTTTGAGTATTAAATTTGGTTGGATCAGTTTGGGTTGTCAGGTTATTTGAATATTCATAATAGAAAGTTTTTTTTTTTTTTGAGATTACAACAATTGGGAGTGGGGGATTCGAACCCATGACCTCTTGGTGTGTATACTGATGCCGCTAAGCTTCTGCTCTTGTTGGCCATAATAGAAAGTAATTGAATGTTAACTTAAAATAACTAATATTTTTCAACTAGCTATATTGTTAGTTGTAATGTGTTTTTATTAAATTTTCAAGTTTAATGATATACTAGTGTTCGCTCTGATTTCCAGCAACTTGATAAGAAGAAATTCAAAAGTTTAAATAAATTACAAGTTTACAAATGAACCCTAAATTTTAGTTTTAATCTTAAGTTTACAAAGAAATTCAAAAGTTTAAATAAATTACAAGTTTACAAGCTTGATGAAATGTTTTTATTTTTTTTCTTAACTTCTACTAGTTACATGGTCTGATACCACGTCCCAAGGCCCATACCCAAAATACTTTAAGATTTTTCTATTTTAAACACTTTCCAACAGTATTGAACCCGAGATGCTTGAGGAAGTATGTCCTAAATGCCCCGCGCCTCAACTGCTGGGTCGCCATTGAGGACAATCTCGATGCAAAGTTAAACAAAAAATCTTAATTGAAAAGCGATTATAAAGTCATCAAGATTTTGTTGTTCGTCTCTAAAGTTTAACATTAAATTCAAACATTTAGGAAGTTAAATTATTTAAATAATTCTAGTTAGAAATGTACCAAATAGAATAATGATATGTTGTCATTCAACTTTCAAAAATAAATAAATCTCTACTTGAACTTACTCAATTTAGGTTTTCAAATTCAACCCAATAATAGTTTAATTAAAAAAAAAAAAAAAAAAAAAAAAAAGTGGCTTAGTGGTTATTGTTTCCAAATTATTATTATTATTATTATTATTTTACTTTTTTGTTTTCTTTTTGTTCCCTCTCTTGTTATTTTATGTTTTATTTTATTTCTTTGGATTTTTTTGTGTTAATTCTCATATTTCTTAAAACTCTTTTCTTTCAAAAATTTACTTAATCTTTTATTCTCTTATTAGATTAATGTTATTATTCTATTAAATTGTATACAATATTTTTTATAATTCAAAATTAATTTTTATATTTTTGGAATAATCTCATATTGTTTACAAAATTAATATATGAATTGTATATTTTGATTTATAATTTCATATTAAAAGATTTAACTAATATTTAGCTAAAATATTATCCAAAAGTTGAAACAATAAATGTGTTCTCAACGAATTCGTAATTCCACCTTGAATTTATAATTCTTTTGAATCGGTGAACCTAACCCAACTAAAAAATATAGAGTTGAGTTGAGTTGGGTTGTTTCCTTAATTGGATTGAGTTGGGTTAAAAAAGTAATTAACCCAAATTTTTTGGTTGGTCCAAAAGTTGTCCTTAACCCTATCCAACCCAACCCATGTACACCCCTACATAATGGTATGTCAACATAAAACCTTGATCATCATCTTATTTGTGAGGTACAAAGGTAAATATTTTTTTTTCCTTTTTAAATAATTAACACTGTTTTATAACTGTATTATATATTTGATTTTCTAATTTTATAATAAAACTAGTTGAATTATTCTTAGGTAAAAAAAAAATCTATAACTTTGCAATTGTATGGATGTGTTTGGATGTGTTCGTTGGTCCAACCCTACATTTGGAAGGAGTTTGAAAAAGTCTTTATAAAATCTTTATTTTATTTTTTATTTTATTTTTACAAAAGGAACTTCATAACTAAACCAGTAACAAGGTACAACCTAACCTACTCCAACGAGGCAAAACTACTAACATGGACATCTCCCAAATAACACCAGTCTCGAACCACAAGTTGAAGAGTGATCAAACCAAGATAAAAATGAAAATAAAGAAGTCTTATAACTACATAAGCCAGCTCGAACTAAGGCCAAACCTAAACAATGGAATAAACAAATTTCAAGGAGGTACAATAAAACTTCGTCAACGTCATCTTAGTAGACTTTTCAATCCTCAGCTTCCTACGAGACCCCTCAAACATGGACCACAAAAGAAGCCCTAAGGAATCAAAAGGAAAGGAACTTAAAGACTCAAATTGAAGGTTCAAGAGAGAAAGGACAGTTTCTCTCACTAGATTTGTTGATGAAGATATGTTGTTTGTTAAGTGTTTGCCTCCTCTCTTTAAACATCGTTATAAACTCTCATAAATATTCAACTACATATCACTTCTATTTAAACCACTTATAATGCATCAATTCAAATAAGAGTATTCTATCCAAATCACTTATCACCCTTCTACGATGGTTTATCTTCTCTAAACTCTTTATAATCATTATTTGCCAATCAAATAATAATTTCTAAAATTGTGTTCACTTAGTTAGTAGAGAACACAAAAAAAAAAAAAAAAAAGAATCAACAATTTTTTTTTAAAGTATGGTTTAAAACTTACCCCATAATAGTATAGCTTTAGTGGTATTGTGCACAATCGGTTTAAAATCATACGATAATGCAAGAAAATCATAAATTACCTAGTAAGACTTATTTCTTTAAGGAATTATCTTCAATAGGAGAAATTGAAAAGTCTTAGAACAATCAAGTAGTTGATGTGATCATTTCGATCACACAAGAAATAATGCAACAATTTGAAAGACAATTCCTACTTAATATTGATCCAAAAATAAATGTTGTGGGAAGAAATATTCGCTAAGGCTAGAGGAATAATAAAGAATCTGAGAGACAAAAAATTATAACTTAACTAGAAGTCTAGTAAAGTCAACTTCCTAAGAGAGAAATCAAAGGAGGAGGTCGACCCTCAAGGGGTCAGTCCCCCAGACCTGGCTAAGTCTCAAAGGGAAGCAAAAAAGAGGAAACCGATCCCTCGGGGTCGAACAAAAGAATCTCGACCCCTAGAGGGTCGGCCAAGAGGGAAGTAAACCCCATCAGGGGTTGAACCCAAAGTTGTTGACCCCCCAAGGGGTTGGCCAAGAAAGGAATCGATCCTTCAAGGGTCGGTATTGGGATTGTTGACCCCCTCATGCTTACTAATCCCTAGGGGTTGGCCAAAGGGAACATGACTCCCCCAAGGGTCGGCACAACTCTGGCTGACTCCTAGGGGGTCGACCAATGAGAAACTGATCTTTAAATGGTCGGTGTTAGCCATTTCAACTCCCTAGAACCATTACGCCTCAATCAATTCGTTATTGACAAATAGATATTCAAAGAGGAGGATGAGTAACGACTGAGAGTTACGAACACATTTACTTTAGGCTTAATGACGAAACATTATAGACGTTACCCATTAATGAACGCCATAATGAGGGGACAGTTATGAGAGGCAGTTTCACTCTGATAGTTATAAATTAGGTCACATTCTACCATTCGATGTAAGTTGATCCTAAGCTAACAAGCCCTCTAGCTCTGTCAATACTCATTCTAATATTTTTCCTATTCTTTTTCTCACTTAAGAATCAGAGTTCATGTGACTCACACCACGCCGGTATTTTACCTTTTTTGTCATTTGTAGGCATCTCATTCTTCGTAATTCATAAACTTCAATTCAAGTCTTCAATGACAGAAAACTTTCAAACATTTCAAAAATACAGATCTATCATGTTACAGGTTTTCTTTAAAGAAAAAAAATAGGAATCTTCTACGACGAATGATCTTTCATGACAAACATTTTTAATGCCAGACAACCTTTGATAAACGGTTACTCGTCATCATATTAGCCCAATATTGAAGGTTGTATCAAAGCTTGCCCGTCATCGAAGATCCATCTGTTTTAAAGGGATCTTGTCATAGAAGATCAATAATAATGAGCACTTGTAATTAAATATGTTAGGCAAAAATTGGCTCAATGCTGACAAATATAATCAATCCAAATAATTCAATAATTCAAACAATTATATATTCTTACCTTTCCCATATCAAGTTTGAGTTCCAAATTGCACAACGAAATTATCAATTTGAAACGACGAGCTTAAATATATAGATAAAATAACCTAAACTTTCAAGCAACAAAAACGATGATTAAAATAAGTTTAAGGGATGAGAAATTGACACCGAATTTATATTGGTTCACCCGATGATAGCTACCTCCAGTCTTCTGCTACCAATGCAGGTTCCACTAAATATCAGGGAGAAAATTACATGAGTTTTACAATGCTCTCAAGAATGGCTTCTCACTTTTCTCTTAAAGAAAAGACTCACGAGTCATTCAAGAAAAATACAGCTCTTCAATGGATAAAATCCCTCTTGAAGCAACACTCAAAGAAAATCATATAAAAGAATTTACAATTCTTTTTTTTTTCTTTCGGCACTGTGCAACACCAAAAACTTATTTCTTTTTCTTTTATCACTTGCGGTTGCTCTCTCACACTGACGGCATACACACAATTGCAATTGCAACTTTTTTTTCTTTTATAACAGCCTTTACGGCTTATGTAGGGCAAATGGAATGGTGGGTTTTTGTTTTTTATTCACAATATAACAATCTCCCACTTGAAGACAAAACAAACAACACGTCTTCTCTGCAACGATAGCAACTCCTTTTCTACTCATGTAGAAGTCCAACTGAAGTTGTACACAACTTCAGTTTATCAACAGGAACAGTCTTGGTAAACATATCAGCTGGATTCAGATTCCCTGGAATCTTTTCATGCATTAACAATCCATCTTCCAAAGCTGATCTGATAAAATGGTAACTCACATGTATGTGTTTCGTTCTTGAATGAAACACTGGATTCTTTGCTAAATGAATAACACTCTGACTGTCATAATGCAAAGTCTCTTTACCCAGTTTAAAGCCAAGTTTATCTAGAAAAGACTGAAGCCATATCATTTCTTTACTTGCCCCAGTCACTGCAACATACTCAGCTTCTGTAGTAGAAAGAGCTACTATCTTCTACAATCTCGAAACCCAGCTAATAGCA
>JBBMKA010000015.1:12992186-13004969 GCA_037833695.1 Sechiopsis laciniata
TCTTTTCCTATTATTTTGCTTCTATCAATATGGAATCACTAATGCTGTGTAATGGGGTCTGGTTACGAAACAACAACAATGCCTCCTAAATTTGTTGGAATGTGATACAACATAACCAAATTGTAATTTATCCTAATTTGTTTGAATACTCTCTAATGTTTAATCTTAATCTGGTGTTTGTCAGATGAAATATAACCTTTAAAGTTATACCCCTTTTTTCTTGCTTTTTAAGGGTTTCTGTAGGGAATAAAAAAGAAGTTTCAGTGGCTTGAAACCTTTGCCCCTTCTTTTTTTTTTCTTCAAAAGTCTATTTGTTGGTTTTATCCAAAAAAAAAGAAGTGGTTAACAAATAGGCTAGCTTTGTGATTTTAGTACCCATGCAAAGCACAAAGTTCGCTAAGCTACAGTGTTTTACTTTTAGCTCTTAGATATGTCTTTAGGAGCATGTTTAGTTAGGAAGGAATGAAATGGGATGAAATAGGATGGAAAGAGAAGGAGAAGTCAATGTTTAGTGGGAAAAGAATAAAAAAGAAGTGATAATAAATTTATGTTTGGAGGATGAAAAGAAAGAAGTTACAATTATTAATTTTTATTAATTATTATTATTATTTTTTTTTTTATTTAGTACTTTTTTAATATAATAGTGATAATTGAATATATTTTTTTAATTTATTAATGAATTATTATTTTAAAATAAATATAATTTAACTCGTTTGATTATTTAACAGTGATATATATATTTTAAATACAATCAAAATATAGTAATTTAATTATATAAATATATTTAATTGGTTTAGAACTATTGTATCCCACCAAAATAAAATATATAAATATATATTTAGATTATTTCGAAAATAATGTTTTAAAAGAATGTATGCATTTTGTTTATAAAAAAAGTATGCATTTAGAAATTTTGATGAATAATATGTTGATTCATAAATTTGATGAATAATAAAGTTAATATTTATTAATATATAATTTTGTATGACAAATTTATTGTTGAAAAAATCAAGTATATAAATAATTGTAAATATTATTTTAAGATATTGTATATTAAAAAAAAAATGATAATTATTGCATTTTAAAATAAAAAGATAAATATAAATAGTAGGGGTGTATAAAGAAACCGGCAACCCAGATTACCCAACCCAAACCGTAACGGTTGGGTTGAGTTATGATTTTATAGTTTTTGTTGGGTTGGATTGGTTTTTAGCTTGGCTAATTTTTGGCTTGTTCAACCCAACCCGAACTAAGAATATTATATATATTATATGTGTGTCTACGTAAGATAAATTAATAAGATAGGTTCTTAACTTACCTGTACGCTTACTAAAAAAATATACATACACTAATAAGATAGGTAATAGGTTGAAGTACACTATCATACTTTTTTTTTAACATATTTATATATCTATGAGTTGAATCTTACAGAGAAAAAAGAATAGTAATATAATCCGAGAATCCAACCCAACCCAAAAATATAGGGTCGAATTGAGTTGGGTTGCGCTAATGCATAGGGTTGGACGAGTTGGCGAATTGACCAACCCAAAAAGTTGGGTTGGTCCAAAAAATTTATCCAACCCTATTCAATCCAAACCATGAACACCCCTAATAAATAGTGTATAATAATTAAATATAATTCAATAAATTATGAATATGAAACTTAATCTTTAATCTCAATTTTCTCCTAACACATACAAATCCATAAATAATTACAAAATATTGATTAAATAACATGATATATCAAAGAAATAAATGGTAAATAATGTATTTTATTGAAAAGAGATACAAATAAATAAAAATATAATATATAAAATAGTCATACACATTAAATGAATGAGTTGGTCGATGATAATAACTGTAATTCTTAATATAATAAATTATTCAGGTTCAAGTGAAAAAAATGAAATAAATTAAAACGTTAACAAAAAATTAAAAAATGAATAAATAATTAAATATTACAATAAAAATGTAATTATTAAAATATTAAAAATAAACATGTTAAATTAAATTAAAGATTAATTATAAAAAAAAAAAAAAAAAACCTTCCCAACTTTTCTCTTCCCATTCCATCCCTTCCTCCTTCTTTCTTTCCCTCGCCCCAAACATGGAATTGATTAATTTTCCATTCCTTCCTAATCCATCCTCCCTCACCCAAACTTGCTCTAAGAACTATTGCCTCACCAATGTTCATCTTTTATTCTAAGTTTGGGATTTTAAAGAAAATTTATTGCTTATCAGGGGATGAAAACATATTTATATGTTAAGAAAATTTCATTTATAGAGTTATTTAGTTAGAAAATTGAAAATGCCTCGTTTTGATGTAGATTTTTTTTTTCATGTAGATTTTTATGGATGAGTTGCGGTAAAAACTCGTTTGTATGTAGTTTTTTTGTAAAGAAGCTAGAAACAATAACTTATTTTGATGTGGATTTGAAATGGTGAGTTATTTTGAGTAGTTAAAAATGAATGATTAGAAGTAGTCACAAATGAATGATTAGAAATGAGTAGTTAGAAATAAAAAGTAATTTTGAGTAGTTAGAAATGAATAATTATAAATGATGAGCTATTTTGAATAGTTAGTAATTAGGAGTTGTTTTGAGTATTAGATAAAATGGGGTTATGAGATAATTGTGAGATCCTAACATGTCCGTTTAAAATGATGCTTCTTTTGGACTTACCAATCTTGAATCGGATTTCAATTTCATTTTATCGGGTCGATACCCATTTGGACATTATGGGATATAATAGTGTATTAGATAATATGAGATTCCACCTCAAAATCAATTGTCAATGAGGTGACTCATATCTCTTTTATATTGCATATCATGAGTAATTTGAACAACTGCATCAAATATAGTATCAAGAAATTTTCTAAGAATTTTCTTATTACTCTATATGGAAAAGAAAAAACCTATGGGTGTTCTCCCCTTTAGCGAGTAGGGTTGGAATTGACCAATTTTGATACCAAATGTGAAATTATTGATATCGTTCTAGTTTATAATTTTTTTAAGAAAATAGATCAATTTTGATACAAGATGTGGAATTATTCATGACGTTCTTGTTTTCATGTTTCTAGTTCTGAATAATAGACTTATTTGATCATATATGCTTTCAGAATTTTAAGAAACATTTGTACACGCTAGGTGGAGGGAAGAAGCATGAAGTTCCAGTACTTGGTGGAAAGTCTCGTAAGTAAAATTTAATGTACACAATTTGAAGTTTCTGATATGATATTTTCTTGTTGTATTTTTGAGATTAATAGGGTTCAGTGAAAGAGATATAAGTTAACCAAGCTGAATGTTGTGGTATACTTAAAAAAGTATTTGGAATTGAATAAAAGAAGAAATTAGAGTAGTTTGTTATTGATGAAACATAATGATAATAAGTAGTAGAAAGTGGGGGATGGAAATGGAAGGTTGGGTTTGGGGGTTTGAGGTGGGTCTAGAACTTGATGGGATAAGAGGCTTCCATGACAATCCCACACAGACCTTGCGGATTTTCCACTCCCCGTTTGATCCTTATGTAACCATCCTCTCCCCATCCAACTCCCCAAGAGTTCCTCACGATCCAGTAATCTGTTTGGTCATCGTCATCCGTTGTTCCGTAGCCAATCGCCACCACTCCGTGATTCAGCTCTGTTCCGCAATATCCATCGAATACTCCCTCCGAGTAGAATTGGAAGTCTCTTCCTGCAGCGTCTAGGGCAACCGACACCGGTTGGTTTGCGACTGCTTGCATTAGAGCATTCTCGTTTTCAGGTACGCTTTCGTATCCATCGATTCTAACTGCTGCTGAACCCATCTGCTAAACCAAACAAATAGATACATGATATTAGAGTTTCATGATTACACTTGTGATATTATTATAGAGAAAGTATTACTGTGGAGGAGCGGCAGAATCCTGTTGCACCGTGGTAGGGATAGTTGTTTTCGGTGGCGATTCCGCCATTTCGAGTTATGAAATCAAAGGCGTACTCCATGAATCCTCCGTTGCAACCTCTGTTTCTTGTATTACAATCCAGCAGTTCCTGCTCTGATAGAGATAACAGCTGGTTGGTTTTGATTTGGTTGATTGCTTCCACTGCAGCTACACTAGAGA
This sequence comes from Sechiopsis laciniata, assembly GCA_037833695.1. Lineage (NCBI taxonomy): Eukaryota > Viridiplantae > Streptophyta > Magnoliopsida > Cucurbitales > Cucurbitaceae > Sechiopsis > Sechiopsis laciniata. The sequence continues at coordinate 12,996,288 of JBBMKA010000015.1, forward strand.
ACGCCCAACAGCTACCTGCATGCATGCAAATGCATTCATATTATTCGCATGCATGTTGTCTTTAGTTATCAACACCAGAATTAGAATTAGAATTAGAATTAGAATTAATCATACCACATTTGCCTTGCTCCTTGATGTCATTAACAGCTCCTCTTTCCCTCCAATCAATGGATGATGGAACATCTGTAGCATCCTCATACATGAATCCACTACCACCCTTTCTTCTTTGATCCCCATGTACCTTCCTGTAGTGGCTGATATTCGATGCAGCATACAACTTCACAAACTCGTAATTCGACATATCTGCAAACTTGTTCAGCTTCAACTTGTATGCTTTCTTCATTTGATTCACTGTGAACACATGCTTCACGTTCTCTTTGAACACGCTGAAACGTTTGGTCTTTTCCTTTATGCCCCTCGAGATCGTGTGGTGGTGACCCCACCTATCATACAGCTTCCATAGACTTTGTTCTGTTGCTAACTCCTTTTCATCGAATTCGAAGCTCTTACTCTTACCCAGTGATCCTGAAACAAGAACAAGCAAAACAAGTGGAACCACAACAAATTTGCTATGCCCCATACTGTGTTGATTGTATTATTGGTGAACTAGTTCAGTACTAATATATGGCTAACCAAGCTGTGTTGCTTGAGTTGATATTTGGCTATGGACGTACGTCTTAGCATTTTATATAGACTTTATGTTGGTGCAGCAATTCGATTGAACTACACCAATTTGAACTCAAACCAACTTGACCACTTTCGGTTATTAGCGATATGGTTTTCTTGATAATACCAATAAAATTTGTTTCATCCTCGGTAACTGGACCCTTGTGATCCATAAAGATAAGTATGAGGCTTAGTTGTTTTTTTAGTTCATCAATTGCATTATGAGAGATCAAAGATTCATTTCATGTAGATCGAGTGTCTCATCCACTTTCAAATATTTTTTAACAAAAATAAATATATATTTTTTTTAATTAACAATATTTAAAAGAAGGTAAATTTGAACTTATAACCTCATTGTTACTAAATTTGATATTGTTCTCGCTAAAACTTTTGTTGACATTCTTTTTTTTAATAGAATAATTTAAAAGAAGAATAAAAATCTATTTAATTATGTCAATTGAACTAAACTCTCGTTCTAGATAGATATAATCTCTCATAAAATTCACACACCACATGTGTATAATAATATTTTTCATAATTAGTAGAAGATTTCAATATACACGCATGGTGGGATGGGCATTTGAGTTGAGATAGAAGCAACTAGGATTTTCAAACTTTCAGCCAGAAAATGTGGAAAACCGACTCTAATGCTTAGTTATGGTAACTTCTTATTGGGAATTGGGAAGGATTGTTTTTAATTTTACATTATACACACGGCAAGCTACAATTGAATTGTGATTTGTTACTTGTTTTATGTTTAATCTGTTATGATTAGGAGATATTAATTATGTCAATATTTGTCTATTAATCTAATGTTGTTATATAGTAGTGCGGAAATTTTGAGGTTTGTAGGAAATTTCATTCCTAAAAGCAAGGTTCTGGTTTCCAAATTAGCATGAAATTCATAGGATATAAACTTTATTGTGTTAGACAGGGTGAATAATTAATGAAGAAAAGAAAAGAAAAGAAAAGTTGATAAAAATGGAAATTAGACCCATAATAACAGATGACCAGATCATAGTAAAATCGGGGTAGGTAAAGCCGGATGGATGTTTCCATAGTGTTATAAATTTTGAGGTTGTAAAGGGCGTGAATGAAGGAAGAAAGCAGGGTGATGACCGGGGCATATGGGAAATAGTAACAGTTATCTTTTACATATCCATTAGGGCCCCACTGAACTAGGTAGTACTAGTCAATACAGACCAGTTTTGATTTGGAAAAAGATTTAAGAACAGTTTTTAACCTACTCAGGATCTCCACAATAATACGATATTGTCCACTTTGGGCCTAGACCCTCATGGTTTTGTTTTTGAACTTTCTCCAAAAGGCCTCATACCAATGGAAGTGTTTGTCTTCCCTTATACGAACAAAGTACAGCATGCGAGCCTCCCTGATAGTCATTTTCGAATTACACTTGAGCACACCTTTACTCAAACCACGAATCCTTCCGAATTAGATTTATGTTTGAGCGCATAGCAGCTACCCCTCACCGAAGCAACTATTTCAGAAGTGCTCCCACCGGAGCACACATAAGGCGTCTCAACCACTTGACTTTGTTTTTGGGCTTCCCTCAAAACGCCTCATACCAAGGGAGATGTTTGTCTTTCCTTATAAATCTAAGATCTACTCCTTATTTAACCAATCGGAATTCTACACAGTTTTCTTTCATCAACCTAAGAATTGTGTAAACTTCCTGATCAAGAGGACAAAAAGTGATATATATGCATGCATACAATAAACACACGACTTGTAGGAGATTAATAAAGTACACAATGATAAGGATGACAACCCTACCCGAATCTCCACATTGATATGATATTGTCCACTTTGGGCCTAAACCCTCATAGCTTTGTTCTTGGGCTTCCCCAAAAGGCCTCATATCAATGGAGATGGTTGTCATCACTTATATGCCCATGATCTTCTCCTCTTCTAACCAATGTGGGATACTTTGTTTGCATCCCAACAATCCTCCCCTCGAACAAAGTTCAACTTCTAATTCGGCACCCGAGGATTCAACCCTCCCCTCGAGCAAACACCGAGCCTCCCCTCAAATAGTCAATCCGTCTAGATGCAGATAGACCAGATTTCCACAACGACTATTATATCCGACTAACTCCTCTTCTCCTGAGAGTAGACCGCTAGTCAATTTGTCTAGCTCACATCCTGACCAAACTCCTCTTCTCTTGAAGGTACCCAGCCAGTTTGGTAAAGCTACCACAAATTTTCGGGGCGATTTACTGACATGGTTATGTTTGGGGCATGACTCTGATACCAATTGATAAGGATGACAACCCTACCCGAATCTCCACATTAATATGATATTGTCCACTTTGGGCCTAGACCCTCATGGCTTTGTTCTTGGGCTTCTCCCAAAAGGCCTCATATCAATGGAAATGGTTATCATCACTTATATGCCCATGATCTTCCCCTCTTCTAACCAATGTGGGATATTTTGTTTGCATCCCAACACACAATTGATCTTCTTCCATCTCTGTAATCACTAAATGGTTTATAGATGAGATACATAGTAGCTAGGCCCGGAACCAAAATGAAGGGTTGCTACTTAGGAAATTAATTTACACTGCCGCCTTGAACTTGGGACTTTGAGCTTTGAGGGGAACATAATAGACTGGATTTGACGAATGAATTCAGACGGATAAAATTTATACAGTCATTAATATAAATCATCCAAACCCATTACAATCATCTTTTGCCTCCAAAACAATGCTGGGAAGAAACCGTGTAATAAGTAATAACAAGAGCGAGCCTAGACAAAAACTAACACCACTATGCCACAACTTGGTTAAGTAATCAGCCATAGGACAGGAAGCTTTATTAATATGATTTAAGAGTCAGATTTACCATGACTAGAGGGATAGCTAGCACCATAAACTTATGAAATCCGAGTGAGAGCCATAGAGAAGAAAATTGGTCTGCCGCGCGAACTCATAGATGAAGAAAATTTTGATCATCTACTAGACGACTTCAAACCACTCGGGGCATCGGTTACAAACTTAATAGCAGAGAAACGATTAATATATTCATTATGTTGTACATCAACCTTGATAGGATTCTTAATATTATTCCAAAACACTTGTAATAACAATTAACGCTCTAGCTCGCACGCTTGGTACACAATCCCACCTTGGAATCTTCTCTTGAAGAAAGGAAACCATTTTGATATAGATTTCCAGGCCCGGGACATGTTGAAGAAACCATACTTGATGCTTGAAGAATGGACATTGGACACATTATTATTCATCAACTCAATCGAATTCACCGTAAAAAATACCTGTGCTTCATCCTCTTCTACACTCTATTTTTTGTTAAAAAGTGGTAATTTAGTACACCTTATTCTTTCATATTTCAAAATAAATAAAATAAAGTTTCTCATAAAAAATTGAATTCACTGAAATTATAGAGAGCAGATTGCAGTTCCATGCATCCATGGAATGAGTTTTATTGAAGAAGACTACAAAGATGAAAAGGCTCACTCATTCGGTGCAGCAGCGATACATGATGAACTTCTCCATGGCACTCCCGCATTCGGAACAAACCACCTTGTCCGGAATTGTACCATTGGAAGAAGGCAAAATGAGGCGGTTGCAGTGCTCGGGTGTGTGGATGGTTTGGAGGTGTTTGGCCATGGCTGGCATGAACCCTTCTTCCTTTGCCTCCTTCTTCCAACTTTGTTCATATCCTTCCATCACCTTCATTATCATCTCGGCCTTGGCTCGAAGGATGCTCGTCGACCCCTTGCAGATTACTGCCCACCCCTGGTCCCCGCTGTCAAAGCTCAGCATTGTCATTGTCTCTTGCATAATGGGATCGTCTTCGATTGTGTTCCCTCTTTGCGTTTTTGAATACCACATGCTTTCTAGCCTCACCCAGAAGAACCAAACCAGGGTTGGATCTGCCAGTGTGTGGATCTGTTTTTCTACTGAGATTGCGGCTATGTTCTTCTTTATTCTCTCCCCCGGGTTGCTCTTTCCCACGTACAATATCTCCATTTCTATATTTGCATCGTTTGCCACTTCTTTCACCATTTTGCTGAAGCTTCTCACCCATCCTATATCTTCCCCTCCGATTAGGCATATGTATTTCCCTGCTTCCATCCATTGAAAGATGAGCGGCTCCACTGAATCCACCAACAACTCTAGTCTCCATGTTTCTTCTTTCCAAAGGGCTTCCTCTCGAGCGCTTGTGAAAGGGTACGCCAAGCTTCCCCATATCCACAGCATATGCACCGCGTTCGTGTTCACCACTTTCCCTTGAGGGTCCAAAACCACCAGCAATGGCTTCTTGTTGAAGTGCCACACTTGCCTTATGTACTTGATCACCGCCGATTCGATCAGCGAAGGATGTGCCACTGAGTACCATGGCATTAAACTCAGCAGCTCTTCAAACTTCCTCTGTTTCTCCACTGTCCATGGGGCCTCCACTATTGGCATCCAAACCACCTCGTAATCGCTCTCCGATCTTGATTTGCTCTGCCTTGATTCTCTGTAGATTTGGTCCAGCATGGAAAGCTCCACTGCCGAAAGGTCCAGGTCAGAGATCAGCAGCAACACATTCTTCTTTCTCAGCACATCCAGGTTAGCCTGTCATGTCATTAAAGTGAGGAATTGTATTCAAACTTAGAAAGATAAAGAATATGTATATGCAGAAGATTTGTTAGAAAAGGAGAAAGTGCAGACCTTTTCCTTGCTTAAACCGTCGATGAGAGGCGGCTTATCATCCTTGGAGTAAATCAAAGCCCTAAGAATCTTGTTGTTGTCCAGGTGGGGTATCTCGAAAAGGCGGACCAGGTTCATATATGCCTCGTGATGCATCTTCTCATCTGTTTATCAATCACAAACAGGAAAAAGAGTTCTAATTCAATCTCAACTAACTATCTCTCTGTATCTCTGGCTACTGCCTGTCTTTTTAATTGAAGTTTAGAGAAAAACAGAAGCCTCACTTATGTACTGATGACAAGCTTGAAGCAGTTGATCGAGGTGCTTGCGAATGTTGTCAACCTTATGAGCCAAACTAGACAGCTCCCATGTCTCAGATGCTGATGCTAAATACCTGATGGAATATTGCAGACAACAGACTAAGCTTGTTTAGTGAGCTGAGCATAATGAAGTTAAGAGCATCAAAAGTAAGAGACGGTTGCATACTCATGGCCGACTCCAATGAGGCCTGTAATCTGCGCAGCACAGGCAATAATGCTTCTGACTATCCAGTAAACAGCAGTTGGAATGAGAGTGGTAGCGCTCTTCATTTCAGGCGTGTCGGGGGTAATGTAATGGGGAGGAAGCATCTTGAAGTTGACAATGCACTGGGCTATATCAATGAGTGTCTTGATGAGTTTGTCAATTGCGTCAAATTTTTGCCTCACAATGTCGATCCTCTCGAATATTTCTGGGAGTTTTTTGAGGAGCGAGATGTTTTTGGCGAGTGAGTCGGAGGAGGATTGGTGAACCAATAGCCAAAACTCTCCATAGTTGATGGAAAATGCAGCCATGGCCAGCACGGCCTTAGCATCCCATGGCCAGTTTGTTAACAAATTCAACACTTCCATTGTCACTGTATGGGGCTCCCCTGCTCTTGAACACTTGTACTGTATCTGAGATCACATTCAAAACAAGCAAAGAAAATGAATTCTGAAAAAGGTAGGCACTTTTGTATGCCCAAAAGAAAGAAGCAACTCTAAAGTACAACTCACCTCATTGGAAACTCTATGGATTGTGAATGATACAAAGTCCAGCAAGTCCAGTAAGTCTGTTGGGCTTGGAGAACTCTCTTCGACCGCCTTCAGTTGAGCTTGTGTTGTTCCCTGGAGATAAAATCAATGAATGAGCAAAGTTTTTACGTCAAAATTTTCAGCTTCCTTTTAAAACCAAAGGGATGACATGCCTGCTGATCATTGAGTTTTGCTCGAAGGAAAATTTGTTGAATGAGGGCGAGCAAAGGGGTGACGAGAAACTCAAGAGTTTCATCGGAATGAGTGGCCAGAACTTGCTTTGTCAAGGCAGTGTCATCGGCTACTGCGAATAGATGACGGTCCGGTTTCATGAGACTCATCTTACGTGCTGCTGTTGCAAGAGCCATAGGTTTCTCTTGGAGGTGGAGAGTGGGTAGGTAGAAATGAAGGAGGAAAGTTGGGTTGCCTGATGAAGGATGATTCTGGCTTTGAGTTTGAGTTTGGGAAGCTTTATATACAAAGATTAAAGGTCAAAAGTTTTGATGAATTTCTACCTTGCTTCCAAGGGGGGGTTTAAATTACTATAAAAGTGAAAAGAGGTTTAAGATAATGGATGTGTCTTAATTGGGTTACTACTAGCTATGAGGATGGATGCTTTTTCTTTTAAGAGTGGAAAAATGAAGTTTTTCATCTGCTTTCTCTTATAAAAGCAAGCTGCCAACTGCCAACTAGGGAGATTCAATTCAAACTTCCCTTCTTTTTGGGACTATGAGAATGGAATATTTTAAATAAATAAATAAATAAAAAGCATAGCCAGTTAATCATGGTACGTAGGAGACATTTTTCTTTTTAATGGTAGCACAAATATAGAATATGTCACTTTATAAACCCAAAGTTTAAGCAAACATTAAACTCATGCATGCATTGTTCAAAGTTGATTATCCATTTTTGGCATCAAAATTTATTTAAAGTTCAATATTGGTTTGATCTTTCTTATATCAAGTTGCTCGTTACCGAAAAACCAGTACGCTTGGCTTAAAAGTTAATGACTGAGGTGTGGGGGTTGTTAATGTTTGCCCTTTTGATCATAATTTTGTTTATCAAAAAGCAAAAATAAAAAAAGGTATGATTTTCTTTTTCTTACTACGGGACAATTGAGAGTTTTATACAAATTGATATCAGTTTCTATTTTGCAAATTGTCTCCGGGACTAAAGCAAAGCACCAGATTCTTACTATTTCTTTCTTGTTTTTAAGCTAGATTACAATTTCAGATCCTTAATTTTAACGTCAATCCATTAGGTCGTTGAATTTGTCGAATAAATTTAGGACTCATGTTTTTTTAATGGGTTAGGGTCATCAAATTTAATCTCTCAATTTTTAACTTTTGGTCAAATAAGTTTTATTCAATATAACAACAATTTTTTAATTGGTTCTTGAACAAGGGTATGACCGAGTAACCATTAAGTTACGATTGTTGTGTTGAATTAAAAAAAACAAAAAAAAATTCTTGATCAAGATGTATGCCAAGTATTGCTCAACCATCAAATAATTTTTTTGAATTTAAGTATTTAATAAGTTATCCTGAACATAAAATTAAAAGTTTTTATTTTTTATTTAAGTTCTCACCAAATTATTAAAAGTTTAATATCTCATTAGATATGAAAGTCAAGAGATTCTTTAGTTTATTTTTTAAATAAATGTTGGATTTGTCAAAGAACATATTAACTACAAAATTGAAAAGTTCATAGACTTATTTGATATTCTTAATATTCAAAGACACATTAAATACGAATGTGAAAGTTAAAAGAACCTAAGTAATGCTTTCTTAAGTTGAGGACGTATTAGAAATATGAAAAATTCAAATACTAAACTTTAGTTATAACACTATTTTTATACTAAAGTTTTCGGGTAGGCAAAGACTATACATTTGTAGCGGATTCTATCTTGGCAAGGAAGAAAAGCAGCATTTCCATTTTGCTCAACTTAAGGCGCGTTTGATAACGTTTTCGTTTCCTGTTTCTTGTTCCTAAATCTTGTTTCTTGTTCCTATTTTTATTTAAAACAAAAAACAAGAATGTGTTTGTTAACTATTTCCGTTTCTTGTTTTTTTAAAAAATAAGAAACAGAAACAAGACTTGTTTGAAAATCATTTTTAGATTTTTTTTGTCTTAAAAATAACATTACATAAATTAAATATATGCATAAAAAATCATGAAAAATAGAAAATGTGTTGTTGATATATCTATAGTAAATTATGAAATAAAATAAAACAATTATGTATAAATACTATATTTATATTAATCAAGATAGTTTATAAATATAAAAT
>JBBMKA010000015.1:13005069-13077896 GCA_037833695.1 Sechiopsis laciniata
CATGCATATATGTGTTTATATTCTTCTTAGAAGTTAGAATGAGGAGCTTAGATAATTTATTAAAAAGTTTAGAATTGATTTAGAAATGTGTTAATGATCATTTCAAGTCAATATATGTTCTCTTTTTTTTTTTTTTTTTTTAATAAAGCAGAAAGACTTTTAATGGCGGGCACAACATATACATCTTTTTTTTTTTTATATAAAGTGATAGATCTCTTGTCGGTAGTTTCATATTTTTCATTTTTTTATAAAGTTTAATGACTTTTAATGGCGGGCACAATAAATATGTGTCCTTTTGAATAAACTAATAATGTCTTTTAATGGCGGGTACAAATGAGCTGACTATTTCAAAATAACTCGAGACCTCTTTTGGTTTTTGTTTTTTTTTTTTAAACAAAAAGAATTTTAGTTGCGGGCATGTGCCCGGACGCTTTCAAAGGCTTTTGGTGGCTAGCACGTGAGCTCGCCTTCGAAGGCTTTAGGTGGCGGGCACGTGCACTCGCCATGGAAGAGTTTTGGTGGCGTGCACCTTTGGTGGCGGGCACGTGCTTGCCATCTTTTCTTTCCTCGTCACCGAAAGCCTTCGATGTCAAGGCTATCGATGGCAGGCACGTGCCCGCCATTGTTTGTTAATAGAGGCGGGTCATGCCCGCCATCTTTGATCATTTTTCTACTAGTGACGATATCACTTCTATTTCAACCACTTATAATGTTTCAATTCAAATAAAGATTTATTTTTTGTCATAATCACTTGTAACCCTCTATTCAAATAAGAATTGATGTTCTCCAAACTCCTTATATTTATCCCCATTTCCAAAACTCTCAATTCAAATACACCTTATGTAGTTTTTTTTAATATATTTGAATTATTTAATTGGTTGGCCATATTAAAAATAAAATAACAGATAGAGTATGAGATAGGTGTCAAAGGAAAGCTCATCCATAATTATCATGTACTCATCCTTTGAGTTTGAAATTTATTCGAAACAAAAATGGGCTAATTAGGGAAATATCTACTTTTAGAGAAAATAAGCATCAAATATCTACCCTTCTAGGAGATTTAAATTATTGTCTAAATCTAAAAATCTCGAATTAATTAATTATATTAATATATTGTAAATGAAAATTGTATCCTTTTGTGAATTTATTTTTTTTATTTGTTTGATAATCTCATTATAGATACACTCTAACTAACTCCTTGAGAATATGAATTAAAAAAAAAAAAAAAAAAACTATAATAGTTAGAATCAAAATAGGTGGATGAAAAAATACGTTGAAGATAAAAAAAATAGGAAAATTAAAATAATTTTTGGAATCTCTTCCAGACATCCATCCAGCTGTTTACATATGCATACATATAGTCGCCTTTGAATGGTGGTTAGGTTTTTGTAATGAGATAATAAATAAATAAATAAATAAATGTATACCGTACATGCACAAAGCATAATTATTATTTGGCAGGTGGAGCTTCACAGTTCCTAAGTGTTGAGAATCGTTCGACGTCCTTGTGCAACACAAAAGGGACAAAAATCAAAATCCATCCATCCCCCAAAGAAGTACGATCGAATACATCGGCCAGCGTGTGTGAACTTCCATCCTCTTCCACACCATAAGAGTGAGCTTTCTCCCGGCTGTCATGACTAGAGGTGTTCATTTTCCCCACGAGGCCGGGGACGGGGGGTAAAAATTTCCCGATCCTCGCCCCGTCTAATTTTTTTTTTTAATATTTTTTTCTATACTTTACCCCTTTAATTTTCAAATAAAAATATATTTGTTGATGAAATTATCTATTCATATGAATATTTTTCTTTAATAATTAACATTATAGTTGAAATTTATAGATATTTTATAAGAAAATCTAATTATTTAAAATTATTGTCCAAAAAAATATTTTGAAAGTGTAAAAAAAAAAAAAAATTCCCGCGGGGAACCTGACTCCCCCGGTGCCCCGTCGGGGAATCCCCGCCCCGATCCCGGAGAAAAAAATGGGGATTTTTCCGGGGACGGGAATTAAATTAGGGGGCGGGGGCGGGGAAGCCATTCCCTAACCCCGCCCCGCGCCGTGGACATCTCTAGTCATGACCCTTCAATCGAAACTTCTCCCACAAAGAAATCGGGTAAGTCAGCATTATCATCCATCAAGAAATATTTGAACTAGTTTTCGTTGCAACCTCTTATGTCGTATAATTGCCTACATAATATAATTCACTGTCAGTCTATTATGCTGTCCAAAACTACAAAACCTTATAAATCCTTACATATTTATGACGCCTCAAGAGTAATGTGTCCCGCTCAATACTAGTTTGTATACAAACTTCTTCAACTCATCCTTGTTTAAAAACATGAGCCCAACTTAACGCAGATGGGACATCAAAGCTATTTGCGTTGTACGTCTCAATGTGTACAAGTACATTTTCTCCAAGGATGAAGCAATTGTTATACATGGTGCTGGAAAACTCAATGCACATTATGGTTATGGTCAAATTTTTGCCAATATCAATCGCAAAATGCAACTAAATTGATAAGTTGACTAATTGTTGTATCGTATGCTATTTCAATCGTCATCGTCTTATAATTGGAGTAGATATCCCTTTCACCCTTACCCCATTAAAGACAACCGTGATAGGCGTGACCTCCATTGTTGTGAACTAAAATCCTTGCGATGTGAGATTTAGGGAGAATTGCAAATGTATGGATTAGGGAGATTGTAGAATTCTTATCTTCAACAGTGATCTTGAGTGTGGACATAGTCGACGTTGAAGGAGAGATTGTGGAATTTGATCTTCAACCGGTGAGGTGGAATGTAATTAGGCTACATAACTTTTTTTCTTAAAAATTCATCTTTCTGTCATTCAACACTCTTTATATAAAGATTTTTTCAAATTTCAATTTAAATTACTAGTAAAATAGGAGATATAGAGGTTATTGAGTATAAAATTTGATTTTTGGAATCCAAAACGACACAAACGTTTGTCTGTAACAAAAAAACTTAATTTGAATCCATTAAAAAAAGAATAAGATATTCAAAATAAAATAATGAGATATTAAAGGTGGTTCTTGGAGAAGAAATCTCCTTGAATGTAGGCTATTTCACTAATTTTTATTTTAAAATTTCATTTCTTTTTTATGTGAAATCTTTAAATCCATAGGGCATTTTATGGAGTAAAAATCTCTCTCACTTTAAAGTAGACATAGAATATAATAAACATGAAGAGTAGACATCTCATGATTAATTTTTAAGAAAGTAGACAGACAACTGTTACTATTTCCCAACAAAAATTTCATACTTTTTCCTTCTCATTTCAATAAGTTCTTATTATAAACATGACAATTACTTTTTTTTTTTTTTTTTTTAGTAAAAACATGCCAATCATTATTATATATATATATATATACACACACTTTGAATGTGGTACGTAGCACATATATTAAAAACACACATTAAAGAAATAAATTTGAAAAAAGAAAAAAGAAAAAGAAAAAATAGTATACTATGTCTGGTGTAACTTGATTGGGCTGGATCCGGTTCGAAGAAGAAGTCCAAATTACAATCTTCTTCAGCGAATAAATGCTTCAGCGGTTGCCTATAAATAAAGCACCTAAACCCTAAATCTCACTCGCCATCAACAACAGCTTTTGTGGCAATTGTGCAAACTTGATTAAAGCTGATTCTACATTTTTATGTTGTTTGAAACTTTGAAATCTCGATATCTGCTTATTCGTTTTAATCTTGTTAATTATTTTTTAAAAATTTTGGTCGCCTTTGATAGGCGTTGCGTTCATCAGCTGGTTTAGATCCAGATGGACGTGTTAACGGAGGCGTAATCTAACTGCAACCCTTCAAATCTAATCGCCTTCGGTTCAACGGAGGCTAAATTATGAGTCGTTTTTGTGACTCGTAGTTTTAATGATTTGGCGTTGTTCCATTATACTATGAAATCTAACGTCTATTGAGTTGTTTGCTGTTTTCGATTCATTTTCTAAACATTGCTTCATATGGTGGCTCTTCCCAGATTCAATGGGGGATGTTCATGTTTCCGAAGCATAAATCGATTTTTAATTTGCCAGTATTAAACAGCTCTGTGTAATTTCATTGCACTCTGCTACCTGCCTTCTGGTACAATTCCATCATCCTAGCGATTCCTCTAATGTTTCTCACGAAGGAGTTTCCTAAATTTGTGTTTTAAGTTTTTACCTTCATCTGAAGCCAATCTAGAAGAAATCAACATCCTGGTTTTATAACGTATCATGAAGATTGTTATGTCTAAGAAATTGTTATTAGAAATCGTTCTTGACCATTTTATGGAGTCTCATGCCGATTCCTTATTTTCAAAGGGTTGCGAAATATGATCCAGGGATGGAGATAGATTTAGTTACTTTAGGTTACTATTCCGATGATTAAGTTACTCTTTGTTACCAGTTTTCCAGAAAATATTTTGTTCACTTAATTAGTAGAGAAAACGTAATATAAAGTTGGAATTAATTTAGTTTAGCATGATGATTTTTGTTGGTGGATTAGAATGATGATTTTCCCCTTGAAAAGTAGAAAGGATAGAGATTGAACTAGTTTAGCATCTTAGTAATACATTTCATAACCAATACAATAAGAAATTAATACTCTCCACCAAAGAGGAGGTCGCAATCGAACAAAAACAATCGGACCGATCTTGCCTAAGAATATTCATAATTTTGGGAGCTATGATTAATAAAATCAATAACCAATTAAAAAAAAAAAAGCTATGAATTGATTCTCATATTTGTACTAAAAACAGGGGAAGACACAAAAAAAATGCTCAATTACAAGCCTGAGCCTCATTCTTTATAAATTGAACAAAATTTAGGTAAGGTTAGATAAGTATATTGTAAATATTTATTATTATTGTAGATCACATTTCTTTACTTTTTAATATTTATCTCTTCATCAATTAAATTTATTTATTTATTTTTAGAAAAAGATGTGCTAAAAATAAAGATATACTTATCCTTATCTCTTAGAAATTTATCAATTAAGCTCTTAAACCTATTTCTCCAACTTTCAAACTTTGGACTTCCTCTCTCATTGTGAACAATCCACCCTATGCCTTATTTTTTGCTGCCATGTTCTTAGAGCCAATCCTCTTTGAAACACCTGCCAATGATACATTTGTGAGATCAAGAAATGCCAAACTTGATTTTCATTATTATACTTATTTTTGAAGTTTGGAATACTTCAAAGAATAAGAGTCTTATAAACTTAATTGAATCTAAGGTTTTTAAAATCTATGCTACGAGTTAATCGGTTTCTTCTCAAATTCCAGCGCGTCATAGGCAATGTTTTGAAAATACAGAATTAAACAAGATTCTAACTCAGCATTGGTCAAAACAATAAAATTAAGCAAGGAATAAAATGAAAGGCATATTATATTAATTTTGTGAGATAGACATTAAATGCGGCAGAGACAGAGACTTCATTTATTCATCTTCTTCTTAGTTAAAACAGTCAGAGTCGGTGGATGAAACAATGTCCTAGAACTGTGGAAAGATGGGCTTGTGGATGAGCGGGTTTCAGAGGGCCAATACGTCAAATAACGTACGTCACGCTCTTTAACATACGCCATAAATGTGGCTAAATTTCTAGTGAGCAACCAAATGCATCGCACCAGCTTTTCATGCGTGCTTTTCTTCCTTTTCTTCTATGGGCGAGTAGACACCTGGGGGTGTGTGGAAGGACTAGCATCTGCTGCTAAGTTTACAGGCTTTTTTACAAACTCGGTCATCAAGCGTTGGATGATCATTTCCATTTCATCGGGCTCTCTTCCTAAGAGTGTCAGCCTAGTCCTTTAATGATAGGTAAAGCCTGTATCCGTTTCATGTCTAAATCGGCATCGGAACAGGTTCTCTAGCACCGACACTTATTCTCTGAATCTACCAAGATGCTCCTCTACCATCGGTGCTTTTCCTTCCCGATGGGGTCTCTCTTCTTCCTCTGCTCAAATTGCGGTACCTTCAACAGGTCTAGAGGTGCCTACACTTGCATTTCTTCTCTATTCGGCTTCTTGCTCTTGATGGAGCTCTTCCATTTTCCTCTCAAACTTCTCCAAATCTCTTCCCTCCATCAGAGGCATTAATCCTTCGAAATACCCTGAGGGTTCAGGATTATCACTCCTTACCATTGGGCATAGTTTTGAAGTGACAACCTTTTCTTTTCCAAGTCTCTCTAAGGATTCTTCAGCTTCTTCGTGCTCTATCGACCTTACAGGTGAAACGGTCGTTCTCCTATGCCTTCATCTTTTTGTTTGTAAATGTTAAGCAACATTGCTCACAGGTACGGCGCGCTTCGATTGGCTCGGGAGCCTGAGCAGGGTCATCTTTACCTTGACCTTCTAACCTCATGTTCCACCATCTTCTATAGTTCGTTGCATGTCTACGCACCATAGTGAATTCTTAGGTAAGGGATTTTGGTGGGAATGATTAAGGGATTTTGAATGGTGATGGGGTTTCAGAGAATTGGATTGCGAGTATTTAACGATGAAAGGTATGATTACGGCTGCAATCGTCGTGATGTGTCAGCGTGATGATTAGATTCTGCAGCCATGCAATTGATATGCACCGTTAGGTTAGCGATCCTGCAATCCGACTGCTCGATATCCGATAGTAATTTAATGATTGAAATGATTGTGCTCAGTCGCACGTGCATTGATCGTAAGTGAGTTCGCCCGTTCATCCAATTCTCGTGGAACCACAACCCAATGTAATTAGAGATTTATCTAGATAAACAACTAAATTGTACAACAAAATAAAGAAAATAACTAAATCAAAGAAATAGTCGAATAAGTAGATAGAAAATATTTAAACTAGCATGCGTGGAGCAAAATTTAAATGTTACAGATACGCTCTGGCTCCATACGCACACTCGCGTGCTTATTCCTCAGTCAATGCGAATGAAGGTATTCCGCGCTGAACATCCTCATTCTAATAATGCTTCAGTCTATGCCCGTTGACTGTGAATTCGTTCCCACTTACTTCATTCTTAATTCAGATTGCTCCTCCTGGTTTTACCTGTGTAATGCAAAATGGTCTAGACCACTTCAATCTGAGCTTACCTGGAAATAAATGAAGTCGAGAGTTAAATAACAAAACTTGTTGACCTACCTCGAAAATTCGAGGAGTAGCTTACAATATGCCATCTCTTTGTCTTTTCCTTGTATAATTTTTCATTTTCGTAGGAAAAGTACCTATGCTCTTCTAGATCGAGTAATTGTAGCATCCTTACAGAACTTGCTTTCTAGAGATCGAGATTTAACTTTTTAATTGCCCAGAAAGCCTTGTGTTCTAATTCAATTGGCAGATGGCAAGCTTTCCCATACACAATCCTATAAGGAGACATATTCAGCAGCATTTTAAAGGCGGTGCGATAAGCCCAAAGCGATTCATCCAATCACAAAGACTAGTCCTTTCTATTAGGTCCAACAACCTTCTCTAGGATCCTTTTGATCTCTCGATTAGATATCTCATCTTGGCCATTGGTCTGCAGGTGATAAGGAGTCGCAATGCGATGCTTGATGTTGTACTTTTGTAGCACATGAGACATCGCCATGTCTATGAAATGTGTTCCCTTATCACTTATCAGCGCTCGCGGAGTACAAAACCTTGTAAAATTATTCCTCTGAAGGAATTTTATAACTGTCTTAGCATCGTTTAACCGCTTCTACCCATTTTGACACGTAGTCAACTGCAACCAAGATATATAAATTTCCTCGCGAAGGGGGAAATGGTCCCATGAAATCGATTCCCCAGACATCGAATAATTTGACTTCTAGAATCGAAGTCAATGGCATTTCATCCCTTTTTCCTATGTTTCCCTTCCTTTGGCATTTATCGCATGTCTTCGTGAAATGATGAGCGTCTTTGAATATGCTTGGCCAAAAATAACTGGATTGAAATTTTTTTGCCGCAGTGCACAGTCTTTCAAAATGTCTTCTATAAGGTGATGCGTGGCATGATTCTAATATTGCATTCATCTTATTTTCCTCTAAATATCGGCGTATCATCCCATCAGCACATTGCCTATATAAAAATGGTTCATCATAGAAGTAAAAATGAGATTCGTGAAAGAACCGCTTAACTTGTTGTCTGTTTAAGTCTGCTGGGATAACATGGCTTGCTAGATAATTGGCAATGTCTGCGAACCAAGGGGCAATTTTCTTCTCAACAAGTTTGATTACATATAGTTGCTCGTCGAGAAATTTCTCGAATATATTGAGCATTGTTGTATCGACTCGTCTACTTTCTAGTCTAGATAGATCTGCTACGACATTCTCACAACCCTTTTTATCTTTGATATCAATGTCAAATTCTTGCAGGAGTAAGATCCATCTGATCAATTTTGGTTTGGCATTCGCTTTACTCATAAAGTACTTTATTGCAGCATGATCAGCGAAAACAATCACTGTTGAGGCTACCAGATAAGAGCGAAATTTTTCTAAAGCATAGATCATAGCTAGAAGCTCATTTTCAGTAGTTGTGTAATTGAACTGCGCGTCATTCCGAGTTCTACTGGCATAGTAGATAAGATGGGTCTGTTTCTCTCCCTTTTATCCAAATATTGCTCTTATAGCATAGTCGTTGGAGTCGCACATGAGCTCGAAAGGTTTCTTCCAGTTAGGGGATATCCTAATTGGAGCAGTAGTTAGAGCCTTCTTTAGCTGCTCAGATGCGTGCATACTGCATTGGTCAAAATTGAAGGGTCTTTCAACTTCTAGCAGCTCGCACATTGGCTCACAATTTTTAAAAAATCTTTAATGAATCGTCTGTAGAAATCGGCGTGGCCTAAGAAACTATGCACTCCTTTTACGTTTTTCGGAGGTTCCAACTTTTCTATAGCTTTAATTTTTGCTTGATCAACCTCTATTCTAGCTTTCAAAATTTTGTACTAAGACAATTTCTTCTCTGACCATGAAATGGCATTTCTCTCAGTTAAGCACAATATGCATTTCTTCACAGTATGTCAACATTTTCTCCAAATTTGCCAAACAATTGGAAAAACTATCCCCAAACACCGTGAATTCATCAATAAAAACTTCCATGATATCTTCAAGCATATCATAAAAATTTGACATCATGCACCTCCAAAATGTTGCTAGGGCATTGCAGAGCCAGAAAGGCATTCTTCTGAACACGAATATTCCATAAGGCAAGTAAAAGTGGTTTTCTCCTGATCTTTAGGGTCAATGGTAATCTGGTTGTACCCTGAATATCTGTCTAAAAAATAGTAATAGTCATTTCCTGCGATAAGGTCCAACATTTGATCTATGTAAGGCAATGGAAAGTGGTCCTTCTTGGTTGCTTTGTTTAACTTCCTGTAATCCATGCACACTCACCAACCCGTCACTATTCTTGTTGGAATTAACTTGTTCTTTTCGTTACGTATGATGATGGTGCCTCCTTTCTTTGGCACACGTTGAATAGGGCTCACCCATTGGCTGTTTGATATAGGGTAGATTACCTTTGCATCTAACCATTTTATGATTTCCTTTTTCACTACTTCCTTCATGGCGAGGTTCAATTGTCTCTAATGTTCCACTGAATTTTCGGCATTTTCCTCTAGAATGATTTTATGTATACAAAATGTGGGACTAATGCCTATTATGTCCTCCAATGTCCATCCAATTGCATTTAAATGTTGCTTAAGTAACTCCAAAAGAAGTTGCGCGTGCTCTAGTGTCAGTTGAGATGATATAACAATTGGTAAATTCTTATTTTTTTCCCAGATAAACGTACTTCAAATACGAAAGGAAAGGTTTTAGCTCTAACATTGGAGGTTCTTCAATTGAGGGGCGCTGATGGGAGTTGTCTCTTGTTGCAACATCCAACGCCTCGTAATAATGCACTTCTTCGAACACTGAATCCTCCCATGTATCGCTCTGCATTTCCTCTTCTTCCCTAGCGTGCTAGTCAATGCTCAACATCCTTTTCTATTGCTCGCTTTTGACTGCTTTGTCCAGCATCACTTCGATCTGGTTAACATTTCAATTTCCTTTCGCATCAGTATACTTCATTTAGTCGATTATGTTAAACTGAATTTGCAGATTGTTCATCTGCAATGAAATCGTGCATTCGTACACATCTACTAGTGTTCGTCCTATTCTCAGAATCCTAAGATGATTGGAACTTCCAAATCGGCTTCGTAATCAAGAATGATGAAATATGCAGGGAAGATGAACTTATCAACCTGAATAAGAATGTCTTCAATTTTTCCAATAGGACTAATGATTGACCTATCAGCAAGTTGAATTGTGACAGTCGTGGGTCTAGCCGCACCTATCCCAAACTTTTTGTAGATTGATAGAGACATAAAGTTGATGCTTGCACCCAAATCACAAAGTGCGCGCCCAATGTTGTGGTTACCAATCTTAACTGTAATAGTGAATTGGAAAAAGGATCGACTTCTTTTGGATTTTTTTTTTGGACAATCGCACTAAATTCCTCGTTTAATGCCATTACCTTGAATTCCTTGATTTTATATTTTTCACTAATTGTGTCTTTAAGGAATTTCATGTAGTTGGGCATTTGTCTCAATACGTCAACTATAGGAATGTTAATGTGTGGTTGCTTTAAGATATCAGTGAACTTCTCGAATTGCGATTCATTTCTCCTCTTTCTGAGCCTTTATGGATATGGCGGCAGAGGTGGCTGGTAAATAGGGAGTGGTTTGACCTCATTCGTCGTATTGCTTTTTTTCATCGGTTCTTTGTCTGTCCTCTTTGCTGGTTACTTCTCCATTGATGGTTTTGGGGTGGGTAAGGTTCCTTGATATTTTCTGATCTCCTCGTTGTCCATCAAAGGTTTCCCACTCCTCAATTCAATCGCATTAACTTGCTCCTTGCCATTCCGTCTAGAGCCTTCCGTATCCGATGGTAGTTCTCCTAGTGGTCTGTTCTTTAAGCTACAGTGATCTGGCCTAGTTACAGTTTCAATGCTCGAAGAGTTACTTGTTGCGCCTTTAGCAAGGTCTGATGATCCATCATTATTGCATCGTTCTTCACCGTGTACTCTTTCAGCGATAGATCTGTTTGATGTGCTTATCGTTGGTGGTTTCCAAATCTAGATTGCTGCGACATGCGCTGCTACCAGATTGCCTCGCCATGAGAAATTTGGGTGTTGCTTCCATCTAGCATTGTACGTGTTTGAATAAGGGTTGTTCTGAGGTCGTGAATGCAAATTTCCGATGTACATGACTGACTCTGGGTTTTCGCTACAAAGATTAGATGTATGATCATCTCCACAGAGTATACAGAACTCGAGAGTTGATTGCTCAAAGATTGATGCGATCTGAGCCTTCTGTGGCGTAGTCAATTTGCATCTTCTTTATGGAGTTAGTAAGCCCAGCAAACTGTGCTTGCATAGCAGCTATCGCACTTCGCTCAAATTTACCGGCCCAGTAGTTTTCGCAGTTGTTTCAATTATCTTATGAGCTTCATTGTACATTTTCTCCATTAAACATCCTCATGCAGTTCTGTTAAGGATAGCTTTGTCCTGATCGGACAACCCATTATAAAAGTGCTCTATTTGAAGCTCTTTGTACTGTTCCCATGCACCTCTTATGGTTTCATCGTCCTCTTATCTAAAACTAGTGATCTCAAGCCTAGAATTCATACTTCTCGAAGTAGAGAAATATTTAGATAAAAAACTTTCAACCACTTGCGCCTAAGTGTAATCACATGGCAGAGTATTTATCTAATGCCTGGCTTTGTCTTTTAACGAATAGGGGAACATAAATAGTCGAGTATCTTCTAAAGAGATACCAACTTCTTGGTTAGCATCGCTAACAACTAGGAAGGTACGCAAATGTTGATACGAATCTTCCGTAGGCAACCCACCAAAAGCCTCATTTACTCTAAACATGTTATACATGTTATTAGTCAGAACAGGGTACCTACCTTCACCATTAGGTCTAACCATACTTGGATATGCTACATGATTAAATAATCCTACTAGCGTCTTAATAGCTCTCAAATAGAATGTATTTTAGACTGTCTTAGTTTGCATTATTCTAGAATTAAAGGGGAAATGCAAGCGCCAATAGAAGATTACGATGAAATAACTTCAAAAATCAGCATGCATTCATAAAGTCGCATCAAAAGCTCAGCTTCCTATTTTTAGTATAAATATTGAGTAAACTGGGCCAAATCAATGCTAATGTCAGGATATATTAAGCTACACTGCGGAAAGGACAATCAGTGCGAACGATGACCAGTAGCATAAAAAAAGGCGCAAATTCAAAATGAAAACACATTAGGAAAAGACACGCCAACAAGGAAACAATCAAGAGTCAATCAGTAATCAAGGCGGCGCCAATCAAATAAATTCCAGCGGCAATAAGGAAATCCTACATTAACGAAGATTTCACAGTTCACCTCGACTTGCCGGCCAAGTAAATCAACTCTATAAATATCAAGGCCGGGAGCCGAGAATGGTGAGCTGGTCAGTTGGCCATGAAGCCTATCGCAGAGAAAAGTAAATGGTGGTGTCGTAGGAGCCGATGACAAGGGGACTGCACATCTTCAGCCGTGCCAATTCTATTTTACTGTTTTTATTAAGAGTAGCTTGTAGTTTTGAACATTTCATAGTTGCAATAAAATCATCTGGTTTAACTTCTATTTGATGTTTATCTCTATGGTTGCCC
Organism: Sechiopsis laciniata; assembly: GCA_037833695.1. Lineage (NCBI taxonomy): Eukaryota > Viridiplantae > Streptophyta > Magnoliopsida > Cucurbitales > Cucurbitaceae > Sechiopsis > Sechiopsis laciniata. Next base: position 13,017,734 of record JBBMKA010000015.1, read on the forward strand.
TGTAGGAGTTTATGTTTACTATTCATGAATAGAAATATGCTAGGAGCGTAGGTCATTGAGTTTTACACTGCTACATGATATTATATATATATATATTCTTCGATTAGCTACCCATGCATGTACCTTCTAGTGAGTTCGGAAGAAGGAACCGCATGTTGACCCGGTATGGGCTAAGTGAATGTCTATTTACCACTTAAAGTGTTAGGAATGACCTTACTAAATGATTGTGTTGCCGTGTTACTAAGTATGGAGTTCACAGCGGAAGCTGGTCCTGTCATAGATCATTAAGTTCGAAAGTACTTATTTGTTAAGGAAGCGAGACTCACTTAGCATTTTCTAGGATTGTTAGTTAGCATTTATTTTCAGCAACATATTTACATATCCAAATTCAACCAAACCACAACAACTCATACACTCATGCTTTACTTTTCCGCACAACTCTATCTTAATGGTGTTAGCTCTAGACCTCAATCTCTATGGGATCGATAAATTTATATACTTATTACATGCTACAATTTTTGACCGCGTATACTTGTGGGTAAGTGATTCCAAGTCACACTTAGCATAATTTGACTTTGAATTAATTATTGTACAATATATTAGCACCAGAATCGCAATCCATCACGTCTTCATGGCTCTGTTCCTTTCATTTACTCCTTGGGCTGAAGGTAGATTAACATTGTTATTTTCATTTCCTCCCACTTCCTCACCTGCTGCGACTCCTGGTGGATTGATGACTCCTGGGTGATTTTCCGCTACTAGGTCCATCCTTATTTGATTTCTCCTTCTCTGTGCACGTAGTCTCCTATGAAGATTTTGGATCAAACAAAGGATTTGTGCTAATGCACAGTACCCACTAAGATATTAAAGCAAATGAAAAAAGAAAAAAATAATAATACATATATATATACGCGAGCAAGATCGCGGTTGCCAAGGAGCGTTTGAATACAAAGCTTGTCTCTAACACGAGCAAGACTGTGCCAGAAACTTCTTCTGTGAGAGTCAAGCAAAAGATCGTGTTAAAGCGATCTGTGCTGCAGCAGTCTGCAGAGGCGAGCATGCATGCTAGCGAAGCCCCTAACCTAGTCTCTAGTCGGGGCTTCTATAGGTAAGGTGGTAAAACTCAGAGCTGCCGAGGAAAATAAGGAAAAGAAGAGCGACGAAAAGGTGGCGAGGACATTGGGTGGAGAGGCAGCAAAAAATGTCAAGCACTTAAAAACATCATCTATTAAGACAGTAGGTAGGTAAGCCATTTGGGCTTAAATTTTTCAAGATCGCTGATGCGAAAAAGCCAACAGAGGTGAAGAAGAGCGAGCCTGTCGTGGTTAAGTCTATCAAGACTGTGGCTGCGAGGCTGAAGATGCCAATTGAGAAAAAGGTGGTTGAGCCCGTCGTGGCGAAGGTTTCTAAGCCCGTCGAGAATTCTGCCAAAGAGGTTGTCGAGTCCACCACTGACCAGGCGTTGTATAAGAGAATGGCAGAGTTAGAAGCTGAGTTGGAGAGAACGAGAGCCGAGGAAAGAGAGAGGCTCAAGAAGAAGGAGAAGAAAAGATAAGATAAGGAAAAAGCTGCTGCGAGGATGCAGCGAAGGGCGAAGCGGGACTTTGTCAGAGTAACGGAAACTCCTGAGGCCTCTGTGGCCGAAAGAAGCCTGACAGTACAGCTACCAGCTTTTTTCCTTGAGTAGAGCAAAGAGGAAAGAAAGTTTAATGAGCGATCTCTTTGGGAAAGGCGAAGATGAGGTTCTGGACGAACCATAAGTCTTGGCGGATGACGGATAGTTGGCACTTTGCCAATTTCGATGTTGATGCTATAGCGCTGGATTCAGAGAGCCAATAAGAAGAGAAGGTGGAGGAAACCAAAGTTGCAGAGGACGAGGTAGAACATCACGCGAATTCGTAATAAGCAGACTCTGATGCAACTTTGATTCAACATTTTGTAGAAGATTTGAAGCGATTCGCAAGCCCAGAAAAAGATTTGATGGAAACAGATCAGCACAGCGAAGCAGAGAACTCATGATGGGTTACGGTTCTGGTGCTAATATATTGTACAGTAATTAATTCAAAGTCAACTTATGCTAAGTGTAACTTGAAATCACTTACGCCCAAGTATACGCGGTTAGGAATTGCAGCAGATAATAAGTATAAAAATTTATTGATCCCACAGAGATTGAGGTCTAGAGCTAACACTATTAAGTTAGAGTTGTGCGAAAAAGTAAAGCATGAGTATATGAGTTATTGTGGTTTGGTTGAATTTGGATATGTAAATAAGTTGCTGAAAATAAATATGATGCAATTAGTAATGCTAACTAACAATCCTAGAAAATGCTAAGTGCGCGAACTAGCCAAAGAGAGTCTTGCTTCCTTAACAAATAAGTACTTTTGCACTTAATGATCTATGGCAGGACTAGCTTCCACTATGAACTCCATACTTAGCAACACCGCAACGCAATCATTTAGTAAAGTAATTCCTAATACTTTAAGTGGTAAATAGACATTCACTCAGCCTAATGTAGCATACTGGGTCAACATGCAGTTCCTTCTTCCGAATTCACCACAAGGTACATGCATGGGTAGTTAATCGACACACACACACACACACACATATATATATATATATAATATCATGTAGTAGTGTAAAACTCGATAACCTACGCTCCTAGCATACTTCTATTCATGAATAGTAAACATAAACTCCTACAGCACAACCATAGAAATAAACATCAAATAGAAGTTAAACCAGATGATTTTATTGCAACTATGAAATGTTCAAAACTACAAGCTACTCCTAATAAAAATAGTAAAATGGAATTGGCATGGCTGAAGATGTGCAATCCCCTTGTCATCGGCTCCTACGACACCACCATTTGCTTTTATCTGTGATAGGCTTCATGGCCAACCGACCAGCTCGCCTTTCTCAGTTCCTGGCCTTGGTATTTATAGAGTTGATTTACTTGGCCGACAAGTTGAGGTGAGTTGTGAAATCTTCATTAATGTAAAAACCCCTAATTGCTGCTGGAATTTATTTGATTGATGTCGCCTTGATTACTAATTGACTTTTGATTGTTTCCTTGTTGGTGTGTCTTTTCCAAATGTGTTTTCATTTTGAATTTGTGCCTTTTTGCGCTACTGGTCATCGTTCGCGCTGATTTCCTTTCTGCGGTGTAGCTTAATATGTCCTGCCATTAGCATTTATTAGGAACGGTTTACTCAAGATTTATACTAAAAACACGAAACTGTGCTTCTTATGCTATTTTATGAATGCATGCTAATTTTCTAAGTTATTTAATCGTAATTCTTCTATTAGCGCTTGCTTTTCCCCTTTAATTCTAGAATAATGCAATCTAAGACAGACTAAAATATGCTCTATTTGAGAGCTATCAACTCACCACCAGTTAGAGATGACGCACAATCGACACCTGGTCGATCTACTGTTGATCAAATTGGTGACGAGGCCGCCACATTAAGGGACGAAGACATTACTCCTCGCAAAAGTGGATAAGAGGTTAACTCTGATGACGAGTTGGAGAAGGAACTGGAAGAAGGCCAGATCGCTCTGCAGAGTCTTAAGAAGAAGAAGAGTCAGAGCCCGAATAGCTACAAAGAGGCACGAGGCTTAAGAGAATTTTGGGGTTGAAAAGAAAGAGAATCGAGGATCAAACCGCAACTCCTTTACCGCCGAAGAAACTGCTTAATAAGGGTAAACAAGTCAAGAGCGAAGTGGCAGCATTTTACCTAATCGACAAGAGGCACAAAGCAATAAACAAGAACATCATTGAATATCAATTGAAAAAGTTCTTGTTCGAGCAAGTGTTTGATCTTGATTTCAAAGGCCTACCGGATTCCATGATTACTTAGATCGAAAGTCGGGGCTGGAGTCATCTCTACACCAACTCGACGAAGAAAGATGAGAGTGGGTAATAGAGTTTTATGCTAGCCTGCTTGATGGCTCCGGCTACCAAGCAACTGTTCATGACCAATCGATTAGTTGGGCACTGAAGGATTGGAATGATTTCTTTGGGCTGGAAGACTCAGACTCAGACTATGAAAAACTGCAAAACAGCTACACGGAGGGTGATCTCGCGAATTTTCTTAAAGTCATTGGGATGGAAGGAGCGGCTTGGGACGAACAGCTACAGTCTCACAGATTTCATACTGTGAATTTGAATGAGGTAGGGCAAATTTAGGCATTGTTTTTCAAATCTTCACTGATGCCACTTTCGCACGATTTAACTTTGACTGTTCCGCGAGCGCTGCTGATCTGCACAATCATGGTCGACCTTTCTGTGAACATTGGGCGCCTTATTTCAAAAGAAATTTGCGAGTGGAAATTTTCAAAATTTTCCAGAAGTAAAATGCAAAAGGAAAGTGAATCAAAGGGCTAGTAGCCCAAGTCCATTTCTCCACTGTCGATTGCTCGAACATCGCGTACATATCTTTATACCAAACATTCGATGAAAATTGTGCAAAAGACAGTAGAAAACTGTAAGTGAGGAATCCCCAGTGAACTGTAAAATGCGAGTATTCGCTTCGGCAAAAGATAAGATGTACCAATCATAAAGGGAGCGAAAAGCTTAAAGTGAAAAGTTAAATTTGATTGGCTAGTAAAGGGTAAAAGAACTAAAGAATTAGAATTCTGAACCAAAAGGGGTTTTACGCGAATAAATGGCTCATGCGATTATAAGAAAAGAGTTTGGAAATTTAAAAGCTCTTCCCAACATGGCCCAGTTAGAGAAGAGTGTTACTTAGAAATTTAATTGAATTTTCAGAGTGTGTTGTTGATTGCTTTTGCAAAGTTGATGAGCAATGATTCACTGTCTCAAAAGAGGATAGGAAAAAGCATGTTCTTAATTGATAATTAAGCTATTACTCGAGACGAGCAATAATGCAAGTTTGAGGGCGTGATAACTCTCAAGAATTTAGAGTTAAAGTAGCTTAAATTAATATATTTATGGATAAAATTTGCTATAATTAATTGTTAAGATATAGAATTTCACCCCCCCAGACTAAAAATAAAGCATAAGCGAAATATCCTGTAGTATTCTGTTTAGGATAAATGAGAAGTTGGTTGCAACAATGTGCATGAATGAGTTAAAATTGTTAAATGTTAAAAAGAATTGATACTTGTAGTTTGTTTGCAGCGAAACTTAGGGAAGCGAAGCAAATCGGAAGAAGGAGACCTCATCCAAGCGAAAGAAAGACCTGTCAAAACAGTCTAGAAATAACCTATTTCGCTGTAGCGAAGCAAGAACAGAGCGAAGAAATGGTTGGTTCAAACTATCTAATCAAGGAGACGCATGGGAAAGATCTGAAAATCAATGATTAATCCCAGTTGTTCGTACATTGTCGGCTCTGACGCACTCGACGAAGCGAATCGTGGAGCAGGAGAATGTCAAAGCAAAGTAACTTTCGGTCGAGCGGAGATCATAGAGTAGAGGCCCGCAGAATTTGTCGAGGACCCTATATAAGGCAGACATCTCCTCAGTGTGAAGTGTTCAGAATTTTGGAGCATTTTCTTCAGCCCTTATTTTCAGAGTTTTCTTCTCCGTTTCGACCAAAGTTTTACTTCTGTTTAGATTTCAAGCCGCCGGAGTGATTTTGTCGGCCTATAATTCTTTATTGCTTTTTAGCCTAGTTTACTTGCTTTCTAAGACATTTTGTTGTAATCAGAGTTTCATCGGAGACGTTTCAAAGTTCATCAAATTTTAGGAGTTTTCTAATCCTTGTCTTAATCTTTATTTCGTGCACGTTTTATTTACTTAACTCTTCATTTAAAGCGTGTTTATCGCTTCTTCATCAATTTTAAGTATGTTTACCGATATAAGTAGTTAAAACAGTTATCGGAAGGTTATGGGGAAGTAAGGTATTTCGGTTGGGCGAAGGGGTTAGCGAACATAACTTATTATGCATGCTGTTGTTAACTTCATATACATTTCGTCTGACAAACCAATTGTATTAACTCTGTTTCATTTCGAGAGAAGAGAAATAGAGCAAACTTGCATGTATGACATTAGGATTGTTAAGCTTTGCTTGCTAATTAAACAACACTTAGAGATAAGGTTCGCCTAATGCTGATTGTTAATTAATAGTTGTTTGAGTTCGAGAAAACCAAACTAGGAGCTCGAGAGAGCCAAATTCCAGAGTTCGAAAGAGCCAAGGGACCTCTGTCACTTGTTCTTCCAGTCAACCTCATCGTTTAAGTGAGGCCCCTAAAAATTCTAAACTCTTCCGATACTTAGTCTCATATCGTTCTTTTATTATTTCATTCATTTAGACCAATTACTTAATTAATTTACTCAACCAATTTGTTACACCTGACTCTTGCATAAAAAGGAATCAGAAACATCGCAAAAATCCCTGAAGAGAATGACCTGTACTTACATTTAAAACTTTCTACAACATTGACCGTGTATACTTGCGTGTCCTTGGAGAAACACACACGCACATTTCGCTATACTGAGTAAGGATTTTGCTTAGGCGAAATCTTGAGTAGTCCACGTCACCATTCTATTTGATTATTATTTCTTTAATTGTAGTGTGTCAGTTTCAACCCAACAGAAATCTACTGGCATTTCCAACTTTTCGAACTTTCCATCTTACCCTTTTCAAATATATTTCTCTCCCAAATTATACTCTTCGAGTAGGAAACTTCATGATCTTTCCATTGTGTTTAGCCAACAAGGCTTGGTTTAAAAGATTCATGTCCTTAAAACATGACCCTCTCTTACTCTTACTATTCCTTTACTCGTTGGTGAGTTTTTTTTCCATTTGCAACATTACCCCCACCAAAAACAAGCATAAAGAATAATCACCTAGAGGTGAAGGTTTTTAGTTAGCATTTCTAACAAGGCTTGACTGGATCTCAAACCAAAATATGGATCCAACCGATTCGGTTTGGTTCAGGTTAGACCCACCCGCCTTGATAACTCTCAAATAGGTCATTATTTAGGCTGATTTATTGAGCATTTTATTAAGGGATCAGGAAGTTTTTCGAGCTATTAGGATCATGGTGCGAATAAAAGTGTAGAAATCGGCATATGGATAGAAAATAGCATCATCAGCGCAATATGCGAATTAGATACAAATATTATACAATTGCGCGCTAAAAAGCTAGTAAATGTAGGAAATGCTAAACATTGATGTTGGAGGAACGAAACAATGCGAACGGCGACGCACATAGAAAAATCACGCTTTCACAAGGCGGTTGCGCTCGAGAATCACACCAACATGGAAATAAACAGAGAATCAATCAAGCAATTAAAGTGGTGTCAATCAAATCAATTCTAGCGGAAATCAAGAAATTCTACATTAATGAAGATTTTCCAGCTCACCTAGGCTTGCCGACCAAGTAAATCAACTCTATAAATTCCAAAAAGAAAGCCAAAGTTTGGTGAGCTGGTCGGGTGGCTAGAAGCCGATCCAAGTGAAAATGAGCTAAGTCAAAGGGTTAGAGTCTGATTCATGCGAGAAGCAACTGGTGGTGTCTGTAGGAGCCGATGACAAGGGGACTGCACATTTCACAACCGTGCCAATTCCATTTTACTGTTTTTCTTAGGAGTAGCTCTAATGATAACATTTAGTAGTCGTAATAAAATTTGCTAATTTAAACTTCTTATTGTGTGTTCATTATTATGCTGCGTTATAAGAGTCTTGAATGAATTCTCACGAATAGAATCATACTTAGGAGGGTAGGTTAAAGAGTTTTACACTGCTGCATTTTTTTATTTATATGTATATGCGTCGCTTTGCTAATCATGTATTTGACTTGTGGTGAGTCGGAAAGAGGAACCATATGGAGATCCAGTATGATACTGTAGGTTGAATGCAAGTCTTTGCATCATTTAGGGAGTTAGGAATAACCTCATTATTACTCGCGTTGCCCCATTTTACTATGGAGTTCACAGCGGAAGTTGTCCTCTCATAAATCACTAAGTGCAAAAGTACTTCTTAGTTTAGGGAAGCAAGAAACTCGATAACTAGTCCTGCGTTCTTAACATCTTCTGTAACTATTTATTAATCTTTACTCATTGCATTCATATTTATTTCTATCAAGCATTTGCATATTTTTATTTCTGCATTTAGAACAAAAATCAAACACACTTTTACAACCCATTTATTTACTTTTCAGCATAACTCTCGTTTTAACGGTATTACTTCTAGACATCAATCTCTGTGGGATCGATAAAATACATACTTATTACTTACTGCAGTTGCGACGACGTATACTTACATGTAAGCGATTCTGAGTCATACTTAGCTTTAAGTTTTCTCTGAGCTAATTACTGTAAGATTATATTAGCACCGAGAAGGCAATATCAGCCAACACGTCTACCTGGGTTGGGTCAAGGTTCAACCTGGGTCTCTCCTCAACTTAATCATTTCGAGTCTTTGGTTTTTGGAGCCTAAAAAATTATCTTTCCCTCATCCTAGCAAATTTTGGTGCCTTTCTTTCTCTGTTTTAATGTCAGGTTCTCAGAATTATATATTATGGTAGTTTTGCTTCTGGGTATTTTAATATTGATAGTTAGTGTTGGTGGTTTAATTACCGTCTGCTGCGTGTGTGTGTGGAGCTTGTTGACAGAGAATGTAGGGTAACTCTATTGGGTGCTTTTCGGGTATGAGTTCTAGGACTTATACCCTCAAGACTTTGGTGGGATCACGTTCCTCAGTCATGGATACGACGCTCAAATTATTTCTCAAAGTCGCTCAAAAGTCAATCCTTTGGATGACGATGGATCAAGGGCTTTATCAGTGGGTTTCGTTGAAATCTGCTCTCGCAAAGCCTGTGGATTGTGCCAATGGTTCATTTTTTCTGTGCATCCTTACTGCTGCTCTAGGTACTTGTAGGATGTCCAATTATGGGTTAATGTATAGGCAATGGCTTTTTGGAGGGAGTAATCCCCATGTCTAGTTAGTATTGTTATAGAGCCTGGCCCCAGTTTGGTTTATAATGAAATTTGGTTGCTGATTTTCAAATTTAAAATAAAAAAAAAAAAAAAGAGAGAGAGAGAGAGAAAAAAAAGAGGTAAGATGTAATTCTCTATATTTTTTTCCAGACTTGGCTAAACCTCAATTTATCCATCATACCAAATAAAAAGTTCCATTCAATTCTATCATAGGTTTTACTCATATCAAGCTTAAGCGTTTCCCAACTCGTTTTACCATACTTTCGTTTATGGATAGAATGAATGCACTGAAAGCCTAGAACCACATTATCAGTAATCAATCTTCCTAAACGAAAAATAGTCTGATTCGATGACCTATAGATGTCATCCTAACGAGACATGACACATGTCATAGTGCTTCAAGTATCTCAGTAGCATTGTCAGTATAGTCTCCAAAACCAAGATCAATCTTTTGCATCAATAGTAACAACATTTATAACCTAGATCCTAGTCATCAAGAAAGCATTTGGGTTATAAATACTTCAAGTAAAAAGAGAAACACATACTGGATAGGTTGGTGGCTACTACAAGACAAGAAATATTTTCAACGATGATAATAACTCAATAAATATTAATGTGTATCTATAATTAAGAGATCATAAATTTGGTTAAAAAACGTGAATGAGGAATTAAAGTATTTTTCATGGAAATTTCAATACATGAAACTACTGCTTAAATTGCATCTCAATGAAACATAATAAGTAAACTAGAAAACAGTACTTCCATGCATCCATGGAATTAAATTTTATTTTACAAACCAAACAAACAAACCACACTGCAAATCTGAAACTAATAACAATTTCCTCTAATAATAGTATGGCGGTGAGCCACCGGCAACGGCGCCGACCACCGTGTGGAGCCTGAAATCGTGAAAAACCTCAATCGGTACAGCAGCGATACATGATAAACTTCTCCATTGTACTCCCACATTCAGAACAAACCACTTTCTCCGGAACAGTGCCATTCGAAGACGGCAATATGAGGCGGTTGCAGTGCTCCGGAGTGTGGATATTCTGAAGATCTTTGCTCATGGCAGGTATGAATCCTTCTTCCTTTGCGTTTGCCTTCCAGCGCTCTTCGTAACCCTCCACTACTTTCAATATCATATCGGCTTTGGCTCGAATGATGTTGGTTGAGCCGGTGCACACCAGCGCCCAGCCCTGGTCGCCGCTGTCGAAGCTCAGCATTGTCATTGTCTCTTGCATTATTGGATCTTCTTCGATTGTGTTTCCTCTCTGTGTTTTTGAATACCACATGCTTTCTAACCTAACCCAGAAGAACCAAATTAGGGTTGGATCTGCTAGTGTGTGGATCAATTTCTCTGCTAAGATTGCTGCTATGTTTTTCCTGATTCTTTCTCCTGGATTGCTTTTTCCTACGTACAGTATCTCTAATTCTATGTTGGCGTCTGTTGCTACTTCTTTTGCCTTCTTGCTGAAGTTTCTTACCCATCCCATATCTTCCCCTCCCACTAGGCATATGTATTTCCCTTTGTCCATCTGAAAAATTCAATACATTTAGAGTAAAATTAGTGTTATAAAAAGGGCAACAACAATCAAACGAAAAAGTAAAAGAACGTGACATGAAACACACATAATTTATGTGGGACACTAACAATATGTTAGTACGTCCACAGGTAGAGGAGAGAACGGTTTCATTAATTATGAGATCCCACATGAGACCTTCGACTAAGTAATCGTGGCACTTCAAATAGTTCAAGGTATATCTCAACAAATAAGTTAAATGTGGTTGAGTTGAGATGGAGGGGGGTTACCCAGGTAAAGATGAGGGGCTCCACAGAATCCACCAAGAGCTCAAGTCTCCATGTTTCTTCTTTCCAAAGTGTGTCCTCTCGAGCGCTTGTGAATGGGTAGGCCAAGCTTCCCCAAATCCACAGCATATGGACGGCGTTTGTATGAACTACTTTGCCTTGAGGGTCCAAAACTACCAATAGAGGTTTCTTGTTGAAGTGCCACACTTGTCTTATGTACTTTATGACTGCTGATTCGATAAGTGCAGGATATGCCACTGTGTACCATGGCATCAAACTCTGCAACCCTTCAAACTTGGTCTGTTTCTCCCCTGTCCATGGGAGCTCCACAATTGGCATCCAAACCACCTCGTAGTCGCTCTCTAATCTCGTTTTGTTCTGCCTCGATTCTCTGTAGATTTGGTCCAGCATTGAAAGCTCCACTGCTGAAAGGTCCAGGTCAGAGATGAGCAGCAACACATTCTTCTTTCTCAGCACGTCCAATGCAGCCTGTCATGCCATTAAACAACACCCAGGTAAAGTAAAGTTTGAAGAATAATTAGATACTCTAGTTAAGTTATACATAGAAGATTTGTTAGAAAGGTTGAAAGAAAAGTTGAAAGTGCGCACACCTTTTCATTGCTTATACAATCGATGAGGGGTAGTTTATCATCTTTGGAGTAAATCAAAGCTCTGAGAATCTTGTTGTTATCAAGATGGGTTATCTCGAAAAGGCGGACTAGGTTCATATAAGCTTCGTGATGCATCTTCTCATCTGTATTGATCACAAACAAAAATAATTAACTAAGTCTCAACTGTCTCTCTATATCTCTGACTGACTACTGTCTGTTTTTATTGAAGTTTAGAGAGTAGCAAAAGCCTCACGGATGAATTGATGACATTCTTGAAGCATTTTTTCAAGGTGCTTGCGAATGTTGTCGATCTTATGGGCCAAACTTGACAGCTCCCATGTCTCAGATGCTGATGCTAAATACCTGACGTAATGTAAGAATGTTTAGTGAGCTTAGTACAATGAAGTTAGTTAAATTATGAAAAGTAGGAAACAGTAGCATACTCATGGCCAACTCCGATGATGCCTGTAATCTGTGCAGCACAGGCAATAATGCTTCTCACTATCCAGTAAACCGCTGTTGGAATAAGAGTGGTTGCACTCTTCATTTCAGGCATGTCGGGAGTAATGTAATGGGGAGGAAGCATCTTGAAGTTGACAATGCACTTGGCCACACCGATGAGTGCCTTGATGAGTTTGTCAATTGCATCAAATTTTTGCCTCACAATGTCGACCCTCTCGAATATTTCTGGGAGTTTCTTGAGCAGCGCAATGTCTTTAGCGAGTAAGTCGGTTGTGGATTGTTGAACCAATAGCCAAAACTCTCCATAGTTGATGGAAAATGCAGCCAAGGCCAGCACCGCCTTAGCATCCCATGGCCAGTTTGTCAACAAGTTCAACACTTCCATTGTCACAGTATGGGGCTCCCCTGCTCTTGAACACTTGTACTGTATCTGTGATCATTCAAAGCAAGCAAAGACAATGAATGCTGAAAAGGAACGAACTTTTGTATACCCAAAAGAAAGAAGAAACTCTAAAACAGCTCACCTCATTCGAAACTCTATGGACAGTGAATGATACAAAGTCCAGCAACTCCAGCAAGTCTGTTGGGCTTGGAGAACTGTCTTCAATTGCCTGCAGTTGAGCTTGTGCTGTTCCCTGGAGAAAAAATAAGTTAATGAGCAAAGTTTCAAGAAAAGTTGAACTTTCTTTTAAAACCAAAGAGATGATGGTTCAGTTTGATTTGAAGTGATGAATTTGCAAGAAAACAATGGTTAAAACAAATGTATGACAAGACGTGCCTTCTGGTCATTGAGTTTAGCTCGAAGGAAAATTTGTTCAATGAGGCTGAGCAAAGGAGTGACAAGAAACTCAAGAGTTTCGTCGGAATGAGTAGCCAAAACTTGCTTCGTCAAGGCGGTGTCATCAGCAACAGCGAATAGCTGACGGTCTGGTTTCATGAGACTCATCTTACGTGCAGCCGTTGCAAGAGCCATATCGTTCTTTCTTCTTTGGGAAAGATGGAATGAGAGTGAATAGAAACAAGGAAGTTCGGTTGGCCTGATTTATGATATGATTTTGGGAAGCCTTATATAGAAGGTTAAAAAGGGATTAAAGGTCAAAAGTTTTGATGAATTTCTACCTTGCTTCCAAGGGGGTTTAAATTACTATTAAAGTGAAAAGAGGTTTAAGATAATGGATGTGTCTTTGGCTTATTAGGATGAATGCTTTTTTGTCTTAAACAGTGGAAAAATGGGAAAAATGAAGTTTTTGATGAAGTTTCTGTTATAATTAAAGCAAGCTCTGCCAACTGGGGATATAGATTCAAGTCTGCCATCTTTTTGGAAGTATAAGATTGGAAGAAAATTAGAAAGAAGAAAAAGAAAAGAAGGGGCCAGTTAAAAAATGGCTGGAGACACACATTTTTCTTTTAATGATAGTAGAGACAAAGAGAATGTCACTTTATAAAGCCAGAGTTGAAGCAGATGATTACAACCTGCATGCAGTTACACGAGATAGGGTGATAAAAGCAAATTATTATCCGTTTAAAACCATCAAAATTAAAGTACGTACTTAGTTCAAAAGTTAATATGTGAGAGTTAAGATCATAATTTTGATTGTCCAATGAAAAAAAGAAATATGTTTTTTCTTTGTACGGATAATTGAGAGTTATAAACAAGTTTATCCGTTTCTATTTTGTGCAAGGAGTCTCCGGTACTAAACCCCAAAGTAGCAGATTCTTCATGTTTCTTTGCTTAGTTTATGTCACCAAAATTCTTCAAGTTTTGTTTTTTTTTTTTGGGTTAGTCTAGTCTCTAAACTTTCAAATTTGTGTCAATTCAATTTTTGAATTTTAAAAAGTACTTGATAAATTTTAAAACTTTCAAATATGTCTATATCTATTACCTATTAAATACAAAATTGAAAGTTTATTATCTTGTAGACATAAAATTCAATCATACGTTTAATAGATTCTTTAAAAAAAAATTTGTTATGAATGTCAATTTTAAGCAAATTTATTTCAACTTTAGGAATTTTTTATAAAAAATTAAGTATGGCAAATTTGAAATGAAATTTTTATTTTTAATTTTGCCTCTGTTGACAAAATTTGCCACTTATTGAAAGCTTATCAATAATACTAATTGAAGCCAATTTGTGATATTGATTGGAGTAAATTCTAACTATTTTTTTCATTTAATTATGATCAAAGTAAATATATTGTTTGAATTGATTTATATTGATTTAAGAAATGAGTTTTAGAAGCTAGGATGGAAAGTTTTAATAAATTTTGTGGCTTAGCTATGTTCAAAGTTGACAAACTATTTAAATTGAATTAAGAAATGAGTTTAAGAGGTTATTTGCTTCGTGATAATGTAAGGTTTCTATATGATGAACATTTGGATTAATTTGTTTATTTTGTGGTAATGAAAAATATTAAAAAAATTTGAGATGTCGGACATGGAGCTCATACGAGAGTCATTTAGATGTTGTCCTATAACATGGATTTATAGAATGTCTGTGTACTCATTTGCCTTTCAAAATTTTCTTTATATTTTATTCTCATTTGCCTTTCAAAATTTTCTTTATATTTTATTTTTCAATTTTTTTCTCACTTTTTTACATTTTGTATGTAGTTTGTAACTTAAATATAAAAATAATGTTTCTTTTTAGTAAAATTAATTATGCAGCATTAACCCAGTTTCAAAAAAATAATAAGAATAATAAATTATGCAGCATTAACAAATTATATTTTTGTATAAAATCCTTTTTTTTTATTAAATTGAATAGTATTTTTTTTTTTCTGAAGTAGTTTTTAAGTCCAATGTTTTCATTTATTACACTTTTCTAATAGTGGCCTACCTTTTTATATTTAGTGTGACTTCTCAATTTTTTTTTTTTTTTTTAGATTATAATAATTGGGAGTGGAGTGATTCGAATCTATAACTTTATAGTCATTAAGCATATACTGATGTGACTGATCTATTGTTTTTGTTGGCGTGTGACTTCTCACTTGTTTAACCAATAAACTTACTTTTTTGTCAAAAAAACTTATTTTTAGTTATTTTTAGAGGTTAAATTAAAAATACAATATTTAAATTAATAAAAATAAATATATTTTTATAAATTTTAACTATATAAATTAATGTGTAAATTATATGAATAAGTTGTCAAGACATTTTCAAGTACAAAACTTATAAAATAAATATAAATATCTAAATATTCTTAGATACTAGTAAAAATATTTCTACAAAATTTATAAAACAAACATGTTTATCTAACGATGTAAAACATTTTTCATTTTGAGTATCTATAATTCTAAGTATCTAAAGATTTATTTAGATTGCCAAAAAGCAAACAATTCCTCTTACGGGCTAAGTTAATGATAACTAGAATTTAACTTGAAATTACCCATAATTACTTCAAATTTGTGTCACTAATTGTCATCAATCAATGTTTTCTTCTTTCTTTTTTTTTGTAATTTTGACATTTTAGTTTTTTTTTTTTTTTAATTATTCTTAACCCTCATTCTTTAATATTAAAGATCAAATGCTTACAAAAAAAATATTAAAGATATAATTGAAAATTCTAAAAAATATTAAAGATAAAATTGAAAATTCTAAAAAATATTAAATATAAAATTGAAAGTTGAAAGAACTATTTAATATTTTATTTGAAATTACAAGAAGTTTCAAGTTTAGGATCAAAATTCATAGATCTTCTTTTTATATTAAAGTTTTTCCAGTCACTTCTATAGTGGAAAGAAATATTCTATCTTGGGAGGGAAGCATAGCAGCATTTCCATTTTTGAACTTCAGTGTTCCACCATTGATAGAGATGTTTTCAACAGCAAAATTAATTACTTCGACCCTATGGCTGAACTGAGCCTAACCGCTCAAACAAAATGCCTAGCTTCCATGGCCTTCCAATCTTTTACAGAACAAGTAGTAAAATTTTGTACAAAATTACACACAACTTGAGGTTGAGGTGCCTGACTTTACATGATAGCAAAGCTACATGAGGAAATTTCTCATGGACCATGGGCTCCTTTCCAAGCTTTCTCCTTCCCTCTTCTCCATCGAACATCGTCACAGAAGTTAGATTTTTTCGTGTTCAAAGCCTCGAGAATTTCATCCCATGCATTTTCCTTTACATTCTCTGAAATGACCAGAAACAACAGTAAGAAAGTTGAGTAGATTATATGAATGTACCCAGATCTATTGATTAACAAATCATAATACATTAAACCAAGTAATCCAAGATAACCATCAACTACGCACACCCTCTTTTTTCTTTGAAACAAAAAAATCGGAGCTTTGCTCCACTGTACTTAAGGTAACCACGCCTGTTTCTACACTAGGCACCGAGAAACATCAAAGGAATGGAAACATAAGAGATGTCTACAAATTAATATCACTAGTGAATCTTGAATCTGAAACCTTAAGAGGAGCACACCTTCAAAACCCAAATTTTCAACCATCTCGGGGACTCACATGCCCTCCTATTTATAACCATATTATGTAACTAACTCCTTAACAAATTGTCCAAATACCTAGTATTCCTAATTTTCCAAGGGCCAATCCTATCATAATATTGTTGTAAAAACAGCTTTACTTATGGACCAAAAATATTTACCCCCTGCAGTGGTATTGTTTTCCCACCGTTTCCAGCTTTGTTTTGGTGCCCTGGTGTGGCTCTCCCATTTGTTCCAGTTTTGCTTTGGTGCACTGGAATGCTTCTCCCACTTGCTCCAGCTTTGTTTTGTACCAGATGCTACACTAATATTATCAGCAGCTGCTTTAAAACCTATTGAGTTCTTCTGCTCAACAATTCTGATGTCAACGAGTGAAGAGTAATCTGCCTGCATTAATTAAAGCTCTTTACTTATCAATCTATTCCAAATAGCAATTAGTAGCTGCTATGCTGTGTTGTGCTTGATTTGATGGCTTATAAACCTAGGAGTTAGCTAAGAGTATGATTAGAGTTTCCATCTTGGCCAATTAAATCACGAACATGTACCAGAACCTAACCAGTCACCAGAAAACAGTCGGTTGGCAAGTATATAAGTTCAAGATGCTCTAAATTTGAGTGTGCCTAATAGCATAGACTTGTGAGATCATCTAATTAACTCCAACTCCAAGTGAAAAAGCGAAATGAAAAATGTTAACTGGCTTTTAGCTTCATTGGTTACAAACAACCGAATCTGGAATCTATATCAAATTCTGGGAAAGATAAGAGTCCACCTGATACTACCCCTGGTATGATATCAATTAGTTAGATTAGGTAGTTACCTAGTTAAATAGAGTTGTCTTTATTGGTAGTTAGTTACCTAGTTAAATAAAGTTGGTTAGGCTAGGTGTCTATATAAACACTAGCTTGACCTAGTAAATGGATAGGAAATGTATTGAGGTCAAATCTTGTGAGAAGATTGGAGGTTCAAAACCTCCCTATTTGAGTAATTCCAAGATAATCTCCTATCCATTGGTATCAGAGCCGTACGATCCATGGATCTTGAAGAAATTCTCAACAAAGTATGTAGTGAGAGCTTTATTGAATCTATTCCAAGAAAAGTGATGGATAGTTTAATGGATTCATTATTTCAACCCTACAAGATAAATTAGCAAAATAATTTCCAAAAAAGATAAATTAGCAAAGTTGAAAGAGAAGGTTGAAGAATTTAGGAAAGATTTGGCGGATAACGAAAATCAAGAAGTATTAGTTTGATATGATCCAAGATCTAAATTATATAAAAAGCTAAAAGAATACAAGATAAACCAAGGTTTGATAGGTCTTGGAATCTCCTCTCTCAAGAGAATACTCTCTATGAGCCCTACACTAATTCATTCAATAATTCACTCAATAATTGGATGCCTAAACCCTAACCTAACCCTCTCTATTTATAATAAAATACCTTAACTTACTCCCCAAGCAATTGCTAACATACCCTTATATTATTCCTATTTCTACTAAGACCCAACCCTATCACTACTGGCCCCTAAAAAAATACACCTTATCCTCAAGGTGTTGGTAAACAAATAACTACAATAAAATTCTGCTGCGAAGGCAGCAATGGCAGCGGCAGCAGTGGTGCATCAGTGGCGGAGGTGGAGGCAGTGGTGGGGGCGTCGGCGGTGGTGGAGGCAGTGGTGGGGTGCGGGTGGCAGTGTCGAAGAGAATTTACCACAATATTATTGCTAAGGCGGTGGTCCATCGGTGGCGGTGGCAGTGGTGGCGGGGGGCGATGGTGGTGGCGACGATGGTGGTGGCAGAGGTTGCGCCGGTGGTGGTGGTGGTGGCAGCGGCAGCTTTAAAACCCTAGCCGTCACTTTTTCTTCCAATATAATCTCCTCTTTCAACTCTTTAAAACATCTTTTTAGGTCGTTGAAACTCTCATTCCATTTTCTGCAATCTTCTTTTATTGAAACTACCTCTTCTCTGATGATCTCTTTCATATCTGCTTTAAAAGAATCCATCAATCTCATAAGATGTTCTCGCACATCTTCATAATCCATATCTTTGGCCAATGACTAATCGAACAGCTCTGATACCAATTGATATAATCCAGGATCTAAATTATATAAAAACGTAAAAAAATACAAGATAAACCAAAATTTGATAGGTCTTGGAACGTCTCCTCTCAAGAGAATACTCTCTATGAGCCCTACACTAATTCACTCAATAATTGGATACCTAAACCCTAACCTAACCCTCTCTATTTATAATAAAATATCTTAACTTACTCTCCAAGTAATTGCTAACATACCTTTATATTATTCCTATTTCTACTAAGACCCAACCCTATCATAGTTTAGGTTGAATCCAAGAGAGGAAAAAAATAAACCGAGCCAAGAATCCACTTGGCCAAAGAAGAAAGATCAAGAAGGGCAGAAAATTATACTAAAAAAAATTATTACACTCAAGAACGCAAGAAATATGGCCGAAGATGAAAGCTAGGATTCTGCGATGAAAACTTAGGCGAAAGAAGATGACCCAAGAAAGAAGTGTGGCTGAAAAACATTCTCTCGATAAAAAAAATCATTAAGAATGGCTTGAGAAAATCGATTCAAGTATAATTCAAAGAAGCAAGAACAATGGAGGAATAAGTCACCCGCATTTGTTTGAAAAAAAAAGACAAGATAACATCAGGAGGAAAAAGAAAAGACATTCTAGGAAGGTGTCGTTGAATCAAGAAAATTCCACCAGTGAGTTGTGAAACATGGACTGGCCATTGGAGAGGCAAACGGCAAATTTCAAAGAAAAGAAAAAAAACAGCCACCATGTTAAACGACACCACCGCCTCCAGTCACCGGACTGCTGCAACACTGCCTTTTTTTTTCCTTCAATTCTTATTCAATTTTGATGTGTTTTTGTAACAATACCTCGAGGACGAGGTAAATTTTTTGGGGCCAGATAATGATAGACCCCTTAATTGCTATCAATTAGTAAATCGAGTTGATTACAGTTGGTTAAGTTAAGTGTCTATATAAGCACTTAAATGGATAGGAAACGTATTGGTGTACAGGATTAGGCCTTATGAGGAGATTGAAGAGTTCTCTAAGCCTCTTGTGTGAATAATACAAAGATAGATTCCTATCACCAACTATCCATGACCTCTTATCACAATATAACTATATTGGATAGCATAGTACCATTAAACCCGAATATTGATTTATGCTTATTAACCCTAATATTGATTTATGCTTATTAACCCTAATATTGATTTATGCTTATTTGAGACCATGAATGCTAGTCATTTCAATAACAGAAACACGATGGGTAGTCAGAGTACCTTTAAAGTGCCATCTTCCGCATATGGAGAAGTGTCCACTTGTTTAGCCGATTCCTCATTGATTGCCTTCTTAAAAACAAATGGATATTTCCGAACAGGAATCAGCATTATCTTATTCGCTTCAGGCTTACACCATGATACCTTTCCAACCTAACATGCATGAGCAAGGTATAACATGTGCCTCATCTAAAATATTTACATAATAAGGGGAGCCAAGTAAATTATTACTCTGAAGGAGGAAAGTTCTGGAGTCCACGATGATGATAAATCAATTAAACGATACGCAATTATATCACCTCGCTGCAACAAAGAAGTTCAAAGCTGAGATGATTCCAATTCCAAACAAGGGTCAATATAGACATATGTTAGCACCAGAAGCTAATTCCAGATTAGGAGAAATGTGAAAGATTCATAATAAAACAAGTAAAAATGATCAAAACAAACCTTGGGCACGGTACCACAAGGTTTGAGTTTATCGAAGTCGATTGGGCAGTTCACAGTTGCTAAACCTTTTTTAGCTTTCGGCTTTGAACTTTGCCCTTCACAGTTCTTCCTATTACTTATCCAAGATGAGGATTTCCCTTTACCAAATTTTTGTCCTTTCTTAATTGTTATCCCATTCAAGCATAAGGGGTCCTGAAACACTCATTTCGAATGTCAAAGAACTTGTTTTTACTAGGAAGGACAAAAGGACAAAGAGATCTAAGCACAGTGATAATACCGCTGAAGGTTGCCCTGGATGGACAAACTGGTTTGCATCTACTGGAACACAAATTTAAACCAAGAAGTTAGTACATCGTGATCATTAATCAGCAAGAAATAAGGATATCAACAGCCTACGGTGCTAGCAAGATTCTAATGCTACAAGTACTCTCTTGCATCAACCAGTAGAAGATAACATGTATTTTCAAATAATAAGGCAAGCGGACCTTGTCCAAAAGGCAGAAAACGAACATGTCCTGGTCTAACTACCACAGGGACAACTTCTTCATCATCACTAAAATTCTCATCCGGTAACTTACCCTTACTCTTTTCAACTATTTTTTGCGGTACCTGAAGAATGATAGTGAATCATTAACAATCAAAGAAGTAATTGAAGCACTCTTATCTGTAGATGGCTAAAAATGTATGCCATATGTCCGTCCAGCCTTACAACCCAACACTTTAGAAACACAATAGTATGTGCATATTGGTCAGATCCAATAGAATGTGAAGTTGACTCTGAAACAGAATGTCAACTTCACTAGTTTATGCCTTTTCAAGAGCAGGCATCCAGAACACCGGTGTACCTTTTCCTTTTGAGCATTGACTTGTTTCCTCATCAATTGCCGCCTTTTATCCCTCTTCAGGGGTGAACATTTTTGAAACTGAAAGAGATGAACAATTATGAGTTAATTTTAATATATTTAATTATTTTATGCAAAAAAGTTAACTAAATGCTGATTTCTACATAATAAAATTCAGAAGTTAAAATAAATATTGATTTTGGGAATGAGGACACGGTAAGAGTTGGAATAAGGTCCGCAGTTACCAGTCCTCCATCCCCAAAAATAAAACAGGATAGTCTTATAGAGTCCCCAAAAGACTATTTACTTCACTAGCATTTTTCTTGTTGGAGTAATGATCTGTATGACCATTGGATGATTTGTGCTTCTTGACCACACTCTTTTCTGAAGGAAAAACTTCCTGCTGAAATCTCAGACTCTGCTCTGCATGAATCTGCTGAAAATTTGATGGAGCAAGGATAGAATTGGCTGTTGGAGCATATCTATTTTTCTTTATCCTACAATTTGGAAAAATAATAATGAGAACCAGAAATAAGCATCGGATAATTCATACAAGGTACAACCATGCCATGACCATGCAATACAATTGAATGTAGAATGAAACTTCGATATCAAATGAAAAATGCTCTTTAAACAAGTATGAGGATATTGGTCAAAGAGCTAGTATAAAAGAAGACAGCATCATATGAAGACCATGGATGGGGAATAAAAATAAAATTCCACCTGATTGTAGCTCACTCATTATTGTCTAACAGAAGCAGCATGGTTGAGGTGAGACATCATCAATGATCAACCAAAACCCAGTTTACCACAGCATAAATCATTCAAACTTAAGTATTTGATTACAATAACTATTGTTAAAAAACAACAGCATGAACTAACAAACGCATTACTCTTACATCCCAGTTTTAGTTTTAGGTACTTCAATTAGTTTACAACGAAATCAAATGGTTTGGTAATATAAAAACGCTGTTCCAACTAGAACCATAAATTTCATTTTGAAAAATGCAAACGCAACAAGAGCCAATTAGGTCTCAAGTGCCTGATCTAGAAATGCTGCCTGCATACTAATAAGTAATGTTATACAATTCTTTAGCATTATTGTTATACAATTCTTTAGCATTATTGTATTGACAGAGAAATAGAATGTGCTAAATACTTTGAGCTATGCCGTGTGTTCAGAGCCTTTCTCTTTCGGCAAACTTTTTTCTCATTGCTTCCCTCATCCAATGTATCTTCCCATTGATGCGGTAGATCATAAAGTTCGTCTTCATGTGCTTCATTTTTGTTGTCACTGCACTCCTTCACAAGCTCCTCTTTGGCTAGAAGCCGAACATCTATATCAGCCACAGCCACATTGTCATCCTTCTTCTTCACCCTGTTAGAAGAAAAACCCTGCAAACTGGGACACTGGGGATTACAGAGACGAAGCATATAAAGAGCAAATATCTCTCAAAAACTGACCTAACAATATCTTTATCCTTCAAAACAGAAATAGGCTCAAAAGGTGGCAGAACAAAATCATCCATCTGTAAGTAAGAGGGGAAATCAAATAAGAGCTAAGCATATCAACGTGAAGTGCCTAATACAAAGAACAATCAAACAAAACCACTACATTCATGTGCAGTTAAGTTCATTTGGAGATCAACAAATCAAGCCATAATTCCTCCCTTGATTAACAACATGCATGGAAAAACGAAACCCAGAAAGCGAGAGTGAAATACTTACAGACAGAGTGAGGCCATGGGGACAAGCATCACGAAGCAGGAAAAAGTCGATTAGATAAGAAGAGAAGTCGGAAATGGAATGGAGGTGGGGTTTGAGAAAAACCCAGCTTCGTTTCAGTCCATTTTTCCTCTGAGATTTGCTCAGTAGCTGCTCTTCTTCGAAAATCAGACGTATTCTTACAGAATCCATTGATCATCTGAAGAAACCGACAGCAACGAAGAGCGATCGCGACAAATGGTAGAGAAATTAGGCTTCAAATCGCTCCATTGCGGAGATTTAGGCTGCGTGCATTAAGCTTAGTTTCAATTTTTTTAACTTTATTATTAATAATCATTTTTTAAGATTTTTTTAGTAGATTAGGGGCTCAAACTATAAATTCATGGTGGTTAGTAAATTTAAAATATGAGTTTTTTTTTTTTCAGAATTAAAACTTTGCTCCACTATATTTAGAATAATTATTTACCTCAGATCAAGTATCGAGAAACATCAAAGGAATGAAGATACTCAAGATATATACAAAATAAATTTAAAATATGAGTTGAACATTCTGTATACTCAAATTTTCTTTTAACTGATGCTTTCAATATATAGATATTTCTAATTTAGTCAAATCTCTAATTCAAATATTGTTATAAGTATACAGTTGCTTTGCTGCTCCATGGATAGAAAAGGTTGACAAAAGTTGGCTTACTTTTCGCAAGCTTGATTGAATTGTTGCTTGCACGTCTGAAAGCATTTAAACAAGCTTTTTTGTGTTTAAATATCTTTACTTTCACATAAATTTTCTTCAGTTTCTTTTGAACATATGTGGAAGGGTTAGATTTCAATTTGACAACATAATTAAAAGAACATTTTTAAAAATCATCATTTTCATATTACATTACATCTTATTCCTATTCAAACGGGTATGGAAAAGAAAGAATGCAAACAAGCTTTTGTCCATCTTACTGTAAAAGTTTCCTGTTGACTATGAATGAATAAAGGTGTCGTTGCCATAATTGACTTCTTTGTATTGTCACAATAATAATACAGTATTGTTATACTAAACTTCACTTAAAAGACCTATATCTAATAGATATATTAGTTTCTTGCATATATAATTTCATGATGAGATGTTTGATGATATTTTGTTAAGATCTCATAATTGTCCCACATCGGAAAAGTGGGAAGTGTGAGAAATCCTACAAATATTTATAAGAGATATTGGTTTTGAGGTGGAATCTCATTTTTTCTAATATATTTGATCGAATTTCAAACTATTTTTTCGTTGAACAATTTACCATCCAGAACCATTACTACAATAACCTTCCATCCGTCCACTTTTATTTTATCCAACTTCGCTTATATGGAGTATATCGTTTATTTCTGTTTGAAATTAAAATATATAGTCTCTACTATGATAAATCAATTTAAATAATGACTTACAATAATGATCGATCCTTCCATAATAAAAAACAAAATGTAAAATGCGAAAGGCGAATAAAACACAAATAGAATAATCGTGCAAACTTTTCGCTTTGCGGGATTGGAGAAACAATGCACACAAAGTTCTCTATAAACACTTTACTTCATTTCTCTAAAACTTTCTTCCTTTCTCTCTACCTCTATGCTCTCGCTCTTCCTTTCTCTACTTTACTCTATGAAATGAGCACTCTATTTGTAGTCTATTACAAACTTGGTTTCCAAGTTTTTACCATAATCGTTTCTCACTAATTACTAAATCAATGATCCACTATTTCCTTAATTAGCTCTCATCAATTCCTTAATCATAGCCCCAATTAATAATAGAGGAATTAGGCTAGAAATTCACATTTTGAAACCTATTTACAAATCTATCTAAATCTCAAACTAATTACAAATCTATTTTTCAAATTTTAAATTTACAAAATCTTTTTCAATTAATGGCAATCCTACTCTCCACGGTTTTATTTTAAAAAATGAATACATTTTGTAGATTTGAAAGTTTCCTTTAATATTGAACCAATTAATGACAATCCTACCCAATTTCCATTTATACTTTTCCTTTAATATGGAAAAAAAAATAAAAATTTCATCCATTACCATCTTCCATTTGGAACATTTCAATTTCTTTAATTCACATTTTCATTTCCATTTCCATTTCTTGAAAAGAGTGTTCTTCCCTGGCCATTTTCATTTTCTTTTTAATTTTAATTGTTCTTTCCTTGCTGTCCTTCAGTATTGGTTTTATTTTTTTAATTGAGTAATTCGTGCTTCAGTATTTTTTGAATAGGTGTGTAAGAACCCGACTCTAAAATGGTCATAAAACTGGTTCTTACTAACATGCATGGTTCAATACGTTCAAAATTAAAAACTTAAAGACAACTGTAAGTTAAACAAATGCCAATTTATTCAAACAGAACCGTTCACAAATAAAACATAGTTAAGCCTCTGGCCAGAGTTATTCAAACAACTTAAAAACATGAAACCCTTTATAAATGAAACTATTCTGCATGCTGATTAAAGACAACAAATAAATTTTGACAGCGAACGCCCATGATCAATGCAGCTCCTCCTCTAGCTGTCCCGGTGCTGTCCCAAGTTACCTGGTGAAATAACCACAGAAAATAAGGGTGAGTACAAAGGCACTCAGTAAGAATCCCCAACAGAGGTACAGTACAAAACAACACCTCATCTAGCATTCAAGTATACATGCAAACAGTTACCAACACAGAATCTCTGGGGTGAGTCGTCAAACAACTCCTGAGTCATCGAAAATCTCTTTCTTCCGGCCTAATGATTAGCTCAATAACTGATCCCAACAGATATCATCGAAGGTCTCTTACCCTCGGCCAAATGATCAACTCAAAAGCTGATCCCAAATAGATATCCTCGAAGGTCTCATACCTTAGGCCAAGTGACCGCTCAACAGCTCTGGAAACCTGAAACCGAAGATAACCAAACTCAACAAATAACAGAAACGGCTCTGAACCCTGATTAATTACGAAACTACCCCTGACGGCAAAATTACCAAAATACCCCTAGAGGCTCAAACTACCCTAACGGCCCAACCGAACAACCGAAATAGCAACAGAACATACTTGGAGAACCGGAATGGAAAACTGGGCCGTTACAAGGTGAGATCTAGAGTAGACGAACAACCTATTCAAATCATTTATATCTGCAAAGCATGTCATTTTCTTCAATGAACGTCGCAACCTACTCTTTGTTACCAATACTATCTATTTAGGTAGTATTATTACTTTATCAATATGTTTAATATATTGTATTACGTTTGTATTTAATGGCTTGATATTATGTTTCAGACATTCAATTTATGTTTCAACCAATATTATATTTGTATTTAAAATGTATTACTTAAGAAAAATATTTTTATTATGTTTCTTCCAATTGAAGGTTGTTCATGATGAGAGGTTAAGTATGATTGTTATGTTTAACTAAATATTACAACTGTTTTACCTATCAAACATGCTTGATCAATCTTAATAATTTTTTTTTTTTCATATTATAGAAAGTAGATGAGTATTAAATTTGTATTAAGCATAAAAATTGTAACAGATAGGTTATATGTAAGATAATAATACTATATTATAATCATAGTAAACATATAATACATTTATATAGTTAAATGTAACTTTCTTTATGCATAAAAAGAGTTTGTTAATTTGGATAAAAAGTTGTTAAAAGGTATAACAGTAACATATTACTTATGTATTTAAATATCTATGCCCTAAAACACCCGTCTACAATTGCGACATCTGAGTTAAAAACATAAAGCTCGGTAGATGAGTAAATTCCAGTTCGTAGTGCTATTTTACATCTTCTATGTTCTGTTCTTTTTTCTTTTTCTTTTCTGACCTTAATCTTCTTTCTTCTTTTTACTGAATCTTCTCCCTGCCATTAAATGTTATATATGATTAAAATTGTATTATTATTATATTAAACATCATAATATCGTATTAGTTCAGATTTGCAAGAATACAACTAATATTACAATTAGTACCTTGTATAGAACTGTTCTACCCATTTTCTAAAAAAAAGATCTGGTCTACCCATTCCAATGACTATTTCTATGTTAAATTGCATTCTTTTCTTAGTTGTTTCAGGTAAAATATAGAATAATACCAATATACAACAATATTACCATTATTTTTTATAATAATACAATATTAATATGGAAAAGAAATTAAGTAATAATACCACATTCTTCCTCTTGGTCGTAGGTTCCATAACTTCATGTTTGTCATATATAAAATATTTATTTGTTAATACCATTATAATACTTTTGATTAAGTTTACAAGAATGGATTAACACATTATGAACCTTGGGTTAGTCTTGGGGTTAGGTTAACTAACCATGTGTAGGCTGTGTGATTGTGCTAGTATATAAAGGTTGCCTTCTACCTTTGAGAGTGAGAAACCCTAGCCGCCATTTGAGAGCTCTTGATTCATCAATGGCAATTATGAGTGAGGATGATCAAGATTGATCATCTCACATTCTGAAAAGGGGAGTAGGCTAGTTCGAACCACTTTACATCCAGTGTGCTTCTCCCTGTTTCTTCTTTATCTTTGTTTAATTTCATCTCTATTTGGTATTGATCTTGGATTAGAATGTATAGGTCTGGATTTTGGTTTAACAAATCTAGCAGTCATAAAATTTCTTGACAGGTGCAGAGATAAAGAACTTCTATCGTTGTTGAATAGTACAATGGACGTTTACTTGGATGCTACTATGAAAAGAAAGCATAGTTATGAAAAGTTCATGAGGGGGGAATTTTTCCCCTGTAAAAGACATGAGAACCAGGTTAAATAATTTAATGTTCATTTTTCTTCTTTCTATTTAAGAGATTCAATGTGTATAGCTACATAAATCAATCATATTAAATAAACATGTCCTCTAAGCCATCATGACCAAGAGACTCCAAACTCTTACCAATGAGGCTTCCCTTGGACACAGCTATCCCAAGACCTCTAAGCAAGTACGACCAAAAGACCCAAAATTCTTATCAATGAGGTTGCCTCTTGGAGACTCTATCTCAAAACAAATTGATGATGAAAAGAGTAGGCCAATCATCTTGTAAATGGTGTAGGGTCTCCTCACCTTTCGAATAGGATCATTAACCTATGTCTCAACATGGTGTCTCTTTGAATTCATCATTTTTTAATCAAATCCCAATTTCTTTTTATTTAATTGAATAGCATTTGAGTTTCATGCAGTCTGATACCATATTATATAAACATAGAATATCATATAAATGTTAAAGGTTTTTTTTACATTGTGAGATCCTCAACACAATCTAGTCAATGACTACTACATATTTGGGTATTTTGGTTTAATCATTATTTGGCTAAATGTCTTTATTTTGATGGGAGGATGAAGAAAGTAGGCCTCATTTGTATACATTCATTTTCTCACCCTTATTATCTTTCTGATGCTCTTATTTTCTTCCTGGAACGAATGTTCACTCTGATTATAACAGAAATGGGATTTAAACGCAAATGGGTCGCTTACAAACCAACATTTTGGGCACTGTGCAATTGTGAAGTACCAAGGTAATGAATCTGAGATCGAATCGCATTCTATGTCAACATTTTTAGCATTATTATGATGATAATTGATATTCATGAGCATGATTCCTGTAGGGAAAGCTATTGAGACTGGAGTTCACTCTTGGATCGCAATAGGAAGAGAAGGTCAGTGAATCACTGAGATTCCAAATGAATGTAGTAATGTTCTATTAATATATTAGTAAAGAACATTTTGATGTTTATTTAAGGGAGACATATGTCGCTTTCTTCAATCTGAACGATGTGAAGGCGAAAGTATCAGCGAAGATTTCGGGCCTTGTCGAGGTTCTTCTTGGGACAAAATTGGGACAGAGCTTCTGTAAATGCAGAGAGGAATGGTCTGGAAAAGACTTTGGAGTGATCTCAGACTCAATAGCTGCACCAGTTGAAATTCATGCTTCTGCATTGTTTATCATCAATTGTAGCTAGCAACTCCAACACTAAACCAATCCATAACTCTAGTTATCAATTTCAGCCTAAAATAAATTATTTGACACAATTGGCTTTTTAGTGCAATAATAGTTTCAACAAATCTCTTACTCATTAACATATTTACTCTCTTGATCTATGTTAGTTTTATTACACCTCCTTGAAAAACTATATTGGAACGAGTTTTTTGTAATTACTCAAAATAATTCTTTATTTAACTCTTCATTTCTATCCACTTATTTCTAATCATTTTATTCATAACTACTCAAAATAATTCCTCATTTCTAAACCATTCATTTTTAATCATTCATTTCTCACTCCTCAAAATAATCCATTTTTAACCACTCATTTCTAATAATTATTTTTTTAACTATTCAAAATATCTACACTACTAGAAAAGTGGGATTCCATGACACTTCTCTTAAGCAAAATTTGAGGAAAAAAAAAGTGTCATTAATGATGTAAAACACGGAAGAGGCCTCAAATGCCTATTTTCGATTATTTATGATTGTATTTAAGAGTCATAAATAAAATACCACCATAAAAGGTTCCGTGTTCGAGCTTGGAATGCTATGATTTTATAAATATTTATCGTACCATATAAATAGTTATGAAAAACTTTAAAAAAAAAAAAAAAAAGCACCGCACATTCTAAACCTAACTATCGCACAAAGAATTCTGGCATCGCATCTCTGAACCCTATGAAACCATCACCCTCCTTCTTCTCGAAAACACGCTGGAATGTCATCTACCCTCACCATAACCAGTGTTCAAAGAGGTAATTCGATTTTTAAAATCGACCATTATGTTTCTTTATTTGTTTTGGTTTCCGTCAGCTTGGTTAGAATCCATTAAATTGGTGATTTTTTTTTCTTCATGTGAAGGGTATATTGTGGTTTTACTATATTAAATCGATGAGAACCTCCATTTTTTCACATTTGAATTTTATTATCAAATATTGCATCACGATATGTTGTTCTTTTGGTAGTGGTGTATCATCAAGGGATTTCTTTGTGAACTTTCCACCCAATGATATGCTGTTCTTGAACTTCTTCTGAAATATGGGATGTCTTTGTTATGCTACTGGGTTTCAATTTTTTCCATTTTCCTCCCTTTTTTTTTTAATCTGTTTTGAGTTTGTTGGAGTGGATTCAAGATGAGGTTAGAATGTTGGTGTATGAGGAGACTTTGCCTACTGGTGAGAAGTTAACTGATGTTATAAATCTCAACAATGTAATGTTCTGTTGATTTATTCGACCCCTTTCAATTTTAGGAAATTTGGAGTTATAGATTATGGATTTTTTAATCTTGATTAACATAACAAGAGAATGTTAAAGTATCTTCCTAGTATAAAGCTTAGCAAGAATGTTATTACAGATCAAGACCTTGAGAATGTAGGTATATTTGACTCAATTTCTTCTGACTTTATTGAATCTTTTTAAGGAGGCACGATGAATCTTCCATTATTTGCGATTTTAATGGGTTGATATCTCAGTGAAGAAGGCTAATATGTTGGTGCTTATGACATCCCATCAATTTGTGGAAGGTTTATGCAAGAGACGAGTCGAAATTACAGGTAAAGATATGGAAAATATCCTAGGGATGGGGTGAAGAAGGAAAGTCCAAGTATGATTTTATTTCTCTCTCTACGACATATAAATTTTATTGAGCCTCAATCTCTTTGCGCTCTATTCACCTCCACCCATAAGCCCTAATTGCGGTATAAATCACAGCCGAGAATTTCTGTCCAATGCCTTTTCACTGCTATTGTTGAAGAAATGGGTCATCAGTCATGTTTGATGCTTTTTACTCGTTATTTTGACATTGTTTTAAAGGAAATATTGGGCCTCAATTTGTTAACTTAATTGAATTATATGGTCCGCATCTTTGTGCTACAAATTTCTTTAGGAATTGATTGAGAATTTTGATTGAATGGTTGATATCTTTATCATCTATTTGGGTGGAGATTGTTTGGAATTACTTTAAAAGGTAATTATGTGGACTTATAACTTTCTGGAGGGTTTTTTTTTTTTTTTTTTAACCTTGATGTTGCGATGACTTAGTTTAGTACTTATGTGGACCAATGTTTTAAAAGGCTAAAGGCGGCCTCGAGACTTTTCCTTTTGAAGAGGCGAGGCATAAGCCTCCAGGCGGTATGAGGCGTAAGCCTCAATTTTAATTAAAAATATTATAAAAAATCTAAATTTATGTAAATATGTATGGTAAAACATAATACTTACTTAAAAATACATAAAACATAATACCAACACTAATAGATTGAGTTTTTTTTGGAATTAGAAACAATTTCATTGATGAATAAACATAAGTGAATTCTCCAAGCACCAAAGTGAATACAACAAAGAACTCCAAAAAGAGATGCTAGAGGAAAATAAGCTAACAAATGATCAAAATTGACAATTCTAAAACAATTGTGTCTTTCTAACAAAAGAATCCATAAGAGAAAATCTATATTGTTATGGTTCAAACCCTTATATTATAAAAATGGAAAAAATTAATACTATTCTTCTAGTTATTCTACGAGGCATAGGAGTTTTAAGCCTCAGTCTATTATCATCGAGGCGTAAGCCACCCCTGTGTGAGGCGTAAGCTTCTCATGATCCAATAGAGGCGTAAGACTCGAGGCTAAAAGTTAGAGCCTCGCCTTGAGGCGAGCCTCAAGGCTAATTATACCTCAATAGCCTTTTGAAACATGGATGTGGATTAATAATTTCTTTTTTATGTTTCAAATTATTGTTTCTGTCATTTTGTTTTCCTTGTGATTTTTGTTGATTGAACGAGGGAAATGAACGGTTGTTTTTATGAGTGCGTGGTTGAGTTGGTTTTATTTTTTCCCTTGCTCAGGCTTCTAATAGGTTTAAGGGTTCACTTTTTTTGTTTGTTTGTTAAGGAAGAGCTTAAGGAAAAGTTAGCAATGTTTGCTTTGTATTGAACATGTGCATTATACAATTTGAGTTCTTATTTGGAGATGCAGGGGATAAAAGGTAGGGGTGGTTGAGACTCAATTGGGTCATATGGACAACATGTTATGCATAGTGAATGAAGGAATAAGAGGGTAAAAAACATGTAATGACTAGAACACAAACAACTACACTATTTCTTAAAAAAGAATTTTTATAAACCTTATCGGCTTGACATAATGATATGTTGGCTGATATAATTAAATTTACCCCAACTTAAAAGTTTAATTTTTTAGATTGATTTGCGATTTAAAATAATTCATCGTGGTATTAGAGCAAAGGACCTGAGTTCAAGCTTCTGTCGAATCATCTTTCTCATCAATCAAATTGAATTCTACTTGTAGGACATTTTTAAAATTTTTAAGCCTACAAATAATAAGAATATTGATTGATATAATTAAATTTACCCTAATTCATCAACTTTAGCTTTCCAAATTATAACTCATTTGATCTTCTTATATCACTATATATTTACAACAAGGCAATTCAATTTAGTAGATGAAACAAAGACAGAGTTGAGAAATCTTTGTTTGGGAGAATGAGTTTTTTGTTCTTTGTATGTGTAGTTGTTCTTAAATAAATTTTAACTTCTTTTTTTTTTTTTTGTAGGAATTTGTCGTTCATATTTTGATGTTATTTTGGAAGGTGAATGATTGAAGTCAACGGAGCTCCTAGAACTCTATGCAAATGAAACCTTCCAGCTTCATGTGGACTTTCTTGAGCACTATGCAATTGAAGCTCCACAACTTTTGTATAAGATGTCGATGAGGAAATCAAAGAGTGTTTAAAGCATGGAAATGAAAGGTAAATGTTTCTTCTTATTTGAATTAGTTATCTACAAGTTTGGTTAAGCTTTACACCAAAAAACTAAACATGTAGCCTATGCACAGGTTCTAAACTCTACAATACTTCATAATAAGACAACTTCACAAATTTTTCTTAGGCATATCATGTTTACACATATACTTAAAAGTCCAGGATAATTGCGACGTAGGTCTCTTCCACCTTGATAGCCAACAAAAGGCAAGCATCATTTTTAATATTCCATACCACTACTAAAAAAGTCACCTATTATGACACTTACAATAATGAAATTTTTGTAAAGGAATAAAAAAAAGTGTCATTAATAACAAAACACGTGTTAATAAATGAAAAACGGAGTTCTCCAATTTTTCGAAACATTTATGAGACTTATTAAGAGACATCAAGTTTTAATATATTTTTTATAACAAAAGGATATCTTTACTCACTGAAATCGCGATTTTTCTTCCAGCCCCACCATCTTCTCCTCTTCTCATCGAAGGTCAAAAGCATCATGGAGGCGCAGAACATGAACTGAACAGGGAAGCAAAGAAGCTCTTCTGAGTTTCTTTCTTCGTATGATTCTAATTTTATAGTGATAGTTTCATATGAGTTAGGTTTTTTTGAATCTGTCGTGATTTGAAGCATGGATGTGTGTTTGTTCACTTTGAAATTAGAATCAATTTAATTTTAACCCTAAAATTGAAACTAAGATTTAGGCATTTTGTATGTATGTTCTTAATCGACAAATTTGAGTGTTGGATCGATCGTGAAGTATGAGGTTTGTAACCATTACATCCCTAAACTTTCAATTGGATCAATTACCTCCCTTGAAATTTGATTAGTGTTGCACTTTCACCTTAATTTAGATGAGTAAAATTTTCATTTAAATAAAACTGGTCTTCGTCAACCTTACCACTTCCTACACCTGCTGCTAAATTCAACCAGCTCTATACCTGTTATCCATTGCCACGGGGAAGATTTTTTGTGTGTTGATTGCAAAAAGACTATTCGGGTGAATCTAAGAATCAAAAATTGAATTCTTCAGGAAACTATTTAAATCAACCATGGTCACTTTGGTTTCTCAAGACAACATGGTTGCTGCTTTGGTTTCTAGTGCTGGAAGGCATTTGCAGCATTATGATATCAGGGGTCGCTGCCAAGTTGTTGGATAACTTTCAGTTTCTATCCTTTGTTTCTTGTTGATTTATTTGGATTTTGGTTACTCCCCATAAACAAATTTTCAAATGATGCTGGAATTTTTGCTAGTTGAATTAAGAAGAAGAAAGGAAATTGTCGTTTTTTTGAATTGGTTTTTTAATTTTTTGAAATCTGCCTTTAGATAAGACTTGGATGATTGATTGGTTTGTGTTGTAGTATTATGAGCTTGTTAATTGTTTTATACCTTATGTGCCTCATCCTCTAGTATTTTGATTTATTAGATATATGTGAGTTACTTTTATGAGTGTTATGTATCTGACATTCAATTCATGTCCGTGAGTGTAAAGTGTTTGACCACGTTTTGATATATGTAAGTTACTTTATATTCTCTATTGCAATTTCTAATTCAAAGCTTTATTACTACATTGTGCAGGTACTTTGTTCAAGGTGAGGATCTTTTGCATCTATAGTTATCGTGCAACTTATCAATTCACGTATACTTTGCACAAGAGGTAGCAGACCATGCTTCTTTGTTATATTGTAAACTTTATAGTTTTCAAACCCCTTGTAAACATTTTAAGAATTATAAATTTATTGATATTGATTTTTTTTTTTTTTGTTCAAGTGTAATGTACAAATGATTTAGTCATATATGAAATAATATTTGTTGAATAAGATTTGTGGCCTGCATATTATAAATCTTTCTTGACAAGTAAATACACAAATAAAACAGGTTGTAAATATACATAAAAAAGTGTCATGAAAACATATAAATTGACATAAATAAATAGGCATATTATATAAATTGATGACTATAAAAAAGTGTCAATGTATAAGCTATAATGACAATATTAACATGCCGTTAATACTTCTTCGATGACTATATATATGTGTCATTAATAGTTCAACCATGACTAAAATAAAATGTCATAAATAACTCAACCATGTCTATGTATATATGTCATTAATGGATCAATTGTGACTATAATAAAATGTCATAATTGGTTTTATGATGACACTTGTAAATTATCGTTATTACTTCATCAATGACTCTGTATATGTGTCATTCATGGTTCATCTATGACTATAATATAATGTCATAATTGATTCTACCATGACACTTTTATTATAGTGTCATGGTTGAACCTTCCATGACAGCGATACAATGACTCTTGATTTTAGTCATGGAAGGTGTTTATGACTATAAATTATAGTCATGAAATGTGTTTTTTCTAGTAGTGTTACTAATTTTAAATTCACATCCAAACAAATTTTTAACTCTAACTCCTCAACATAAGAACTACATTCAAACGAGTATTTAACTACAACTCTCAATTTCGAGCTCCTCAAAATAACTCTTCAAACTAACTCTACCAAAATCTCATCTAAACACTCTGAAATTTTGAGTTGTATTTAATTTGTATTTGTATGTTCATATGAAAGTTTTGTGTAGGCTGAGTTTTGGCAAAATATTAGAAGTGAATTGTCCCATATTGAAAATATGCAAGATAGTGGTGTGCTCAAAATACTATAAAAGAAGCAAGAGAATACAAAATAAATTTCACTACTCACACCCTTTGTCACACTCTCCACAAGAAAATGCAAAATAAATTTAATTAGAGTTAGTACACCTAACTTAAAGTGTTTTTAACTAAAATGCTTTGAAACCAAAGTCACTTGCTTTTTAATAGTACTTAAAGCATACCACTACCTTATATCTTTCTGATGTGAGACAATTCACTTATAATATTTTGTCAAAATCAAACAATGTGCTTATGTTTTTAATATATAGATCTTTTATATGTTTAAGTATGTTCACATGCAAGTTTTTAAGGTATTTAAAATTGTTTGCAACAGAGACTGGAGGCTAAAGGCGATCAGTGCAGGGAAAGCACGGTCAAAGATTTCATTTTTTTTGTTTTTTTGTTTTTTTTTACTTTTTTTTGGTTATCTTGATATTAATGGATGAAACTTGTATGCTTTTCTAAGGTTGTCCTAAACTTGATTTTTTTTTTTTTTTTTTTTTTTTTGAGTATTTATCCTAAACTTGATTGAATATAATGATAATTTGATTTCATTTTTCGTGTTACTATTTTATTTATTGACGTTTCCATTCAAATTCATCATGTTTGTTTATGATATTAAAAAGGATATAATATAAAAATATTTTTTTTTTTTAAAAGAAAATTTATCGAAGATAGCAATTTTTTTCTTATGATATCTGTAACTATCTGGGTCAACTTGGGTGTAACTCGACTATTATCACGAGATATATCGTCTAACTCTACAACATTTGGATGTCAAAAAAATTCATAAGAAATTAATTCATAGATAGGTGATCACCATAAATTGAACTATTCACATTTTAATTCTAAGACTCTTCTGATCACTAGGCAATTTCATAATGGTTTGTAGATTCTAACATCCCTATTTTAATTATAGAAACTTTTTATAAATATTTCATACGTCCAAAATACCTTCTATGGCACATTGAATTAATTTTTTTGGAAAAAATACATTTTTAGTCCATACTTTTTGGTTAAAGTATTACTTTAGTGCTTATGTTTCAAAATCAAGCACTTTTATCAATTACATTTCATTAATGTTCTATTTTAATTGTTGAGATAATGGAACCGTTAGTAAGATAACAAGATGATGACTAAGATAATGATTAAATTAATTTTAAAATATAATAGATTAATAACGTGTTATCAAGTTTCTTACATGTATTTTGTTTTTTTTTTAATAATTAAAATGGAAATTATGTAAACACCCTAACAACAAAAAGTTTTTAGTTATAAATAAAAGAGGTGGTAAAGAAATAATAATAAAAATATTACACAAAATTATCTTTTCCATCCTTTTGGCAGCTCCCTCAAGATCTTTAATGTTAAAAGAAAAACAGAGCACATTGAGTTAAAATCTATGCATCTGCACAGATGGATAAACCTTATAATTTTAGCCTCCCACTTAAAGAATCAAAACAAAATCCCAACTGAAAACAAAAAAAAAATTAAAAGAAAGAAATAAAAAAAAGGAAAAAAGAAACTCCAAAAAAGCTTAGTATCTTTCTATTTGTTCCGTTCTGATTTGGGCGTCTTAGAGATTTAACTATAAAAACAATGGCGGCTTGCACCTTGCAGAGGTCCGCCGTGTTGTTCTTAGGATTTATGGACTAATTTTTGTTAGAAAGAGAGAAATTACAGGAAGAATTATTTGATTGTACTCTGTTTTTTTCTTCTTCTTACATTGCAGTCGCAGATCTTAAGGGAATGGTGAAATGTAGGGGATGAAAAGAAAAATCGAAAAATCGAACCAATCCAATGGATCGGATCGGTTTTTTAAAACAAAGTTGGACATATCGATTTGTAATTTTAAAAAATCGAAAATATTGGATTGGTTCCAGTTTTCATTTTTAAAAACTAATAAAAATTAAAATTTCATAAAGCTTTGAAAATATTCTTAATTCACACTTATTTCAAGTAAAAAACATCCTTAAATAATTTTCAATAAATTAAAAAATATTTCTGACCTTTAAAGTTTTTTAGAAGTTTTTTTTTTTTTTTTAATGAGAAATGTTGTTTTTGATATATTAAAAAAAATTGGACATTGAATCGGATCCAAAACCGAACCAAACCAATGATTCTATATTTTATTGGACATTGGATCGGATTCATTTTTTGAAAATCGTAGATATCAGTTTGATTTTCAGTTTGGTACAAAACCGACAAAAATCGAACCGAAATCACTCATAGTGAAATGGATGGAGAGGAAAATAGTCAATTTTATTTAAATTTTTTGGTATTATTTTTATAACTAAAAATATTAAAAAGTCGTTTTTTTATTAAAAAGTTGTTAAAGTGTTTTTGAGTTCCCATTTTAATTATTTTTTTTTTTTTTAAAATCCATATAAGCAACCTAATAACCACATCATCAATTTATTATATTTTAAAATTAACTTCTAGACATCATTCTGTTATCTCATTAATGGTTATGTTATCAAATAGAGCATTAATGTAATGTCATGAGAAAAGTGTGTGATTCTGAAATCTAAAAACTAAAGTGAAACTTTAACCAAAATGTAAGGATTAAAAAAGTATTTTTCTCTAATTTTTTTTTTTACGTCTATAGTATTTTCTTTCTCTTTTTATATTTATTTATTTATTTTGTTATTCATGAAAAAATCCCACTAAAATAATATTTTTTTAAAAAGTTTAAAATGTCTATATAAAAAAACAATATACTATTATTTTATTTGCGCGGACGGCAACACTTTCGTTGGTATATACGTCAATGGCATAGACACAGCACACAACCGATGAATGTTTAAGCCGTCAGCATAAAAAGTCTATGATGATGACAATTACTTCATTGGTATGTATAGATATAATTAAAAATCGACGACAATTTAAGTCGTCGACTTAAATAATTCTACACTGACGATTGAGTTAGTTGTCAAACTTAAAATATTATTAGAGTTTTACTCTTCAGTGGGGATCAAGACTCCCGATATATAACAAAGGAGTGGTGAGTCTTATGGATGTTATCCTGAAGTAGAATAAAGAAGTGGCGAATCTCGTATGACTCGGTATACTTTGTTTGAGGAGATGATTGTTGGGCAAACAAAATCGTTCCACACTTCTAAGTTAGGAAGAAGATCTTTGGTATATAAGGAGAAGGCAACACCTCCATTGATACGAGACATTTTAAGTGAAACCAAAAATAAATCCATGAAGGCTTATGCTCAAATTTGACAATCATATCAATGTAAAGGCATATGGATGTTCGTCGTCTCTAATAAGTGGTATCAAAGCTCGGCTCTTGACTTAGCGATATGGGGATCAAGACTCCCAATGCATAACAAAGGACCTGTGGCGAGCCTTATATGGCTCAATGTACTTTGCTCGATGGGAGGTCTCACCGATGAAAGACAAAGTTAATAAAGATTCGAACGGTTCGAAGTGTACTTTGTTTGAAGGGGGGATTGTTGATGCTAATGCATGCAAACAAAATTCACATTGCTAAGTCTATGTACTTTGTTTGAGGGCAAGATTATTGGATAAATAAGATTGCTCCACATTGTTAAGTTAGGAGGAAGATCTTGAATATATAAGAAGGGGACAACGACTCTTTTGATATAAACCTTTTTTAGGGATGATAAAAAATAAAGAAATGTAAATTTATATTTAAGATGGACAATATCCTATAATGTTCAGTGTATTTGAAGTAAGAGTTTGAAGAAAGTATACTTTGTTCCAATCCCAATGTAAAGACTTCTCAACTATTTTTTTGTTAATATCTTTAAACCTAAGCAATGACCTCACATATCATTATCACGTCAGAAATCTTTTCTTACTATTTTTAGCATATATTTTAATCTTAAGTTCAATAAGTGCTAAAAATACTTTTCAAAAAAATAAAATAAATGCTCAATATAAATTATACATTTAAATTTTGAATGAAAATTTTCAAATAAGTGAAATATCTACTTAAACAATGAGTCAATTGCCTTTTTCTTATATATATATATATATATATAATGTGTAAATAGGCTTTGGATCATTTTTTTTAAGTACAATTTTTCTGAATTTAAATTTTTCTCTCCATGTATTATTCTTACTATCTACTACTTCACACATACTTTTGTTATGAAACCTGGTTTACCCTAACTTTTAAATAAAACAAGTTGTTGTCTTTTAAAATATATATTTTGAGACATTTCTTAGTTTTCTAGATTATCTAAATAATTCAAGACATTTTAAAATGCTTATTCATTTTTTTTAAACATGTAATTAGTATTTGCTCAAAATTATTTCATTTTAAAATATTGCTTTAAGAAGTGATTCAAATTCATTTTTATGTTTCTAATGGGCAAGTAACTATTTTTCTCTCTAGTTCAAAAAAAAAAAAAAAAAAAAACTATTTTTCTCTCTCTCTCGTTTTTAAAGATATTTCCTTTGAATGTTATTAAACAAAAATGGTCCGAATTCAATGGAAAAGGTATATCCAACTAGTGTAGTCCTCTTTGTGTTAATTATTATTATTAAAAAAACAATTAAAAAAAAACTTTTTGCTAGTTTTCAACAATATAATTAGCAGCCGCCGAGCCCACCAAATACATTGGAAGCTTCGTTCTTAATTAACTTTTGTGTTTTTCTTTTTTCATTTTCATTTGTTTATGTGATTTGTCCTAAAAGAAAAGTTAATTATGTAAGGGCATATCATAGTGGAAGTAATAAATATACTCTCAAATGGTAGACTAATAATTTCATTTGTTTTGTATTGCAGTAATTCAATTCAATGTCATGGTTACAGATTTAATTCCAAGATATTTGATTTTGATTTAATATCATCTTTATAGAATTTGTATTTACTCTCCCTCAAGTTGTACTAAAATGATATATATATATATAGATATATATATATATATATACACACACTCATGCCAAAATGGGTAAAGAACAGTAGACATATTATCTCTCTTGAGATCAAATTGTAGTTTTTTTTTTTTTGCTGTACATGAAAAATTGAAAATGATTTGCTATATTTGCAATTTTCTTTCGGATTTTGCCGGTCACTACACTTTGCCTATATTATATAATTTATTAGAAAAAAAAAATTGAAAGCAAGAATTTATTAAAATGAAATTTATCTCAAGTTTAATCGAAATATTATATTAAGTAGTTTAAAATAAAAATAAATGAGACTTCCGAAGTTAGGGTACAATAAAAAAGCTACTCAATGTCAATATACTCGATAAATGGTGACGGTCGTAAGTGGTGACGTTCCATTTTTATCAAAAAAGATTAAAATAAATGGTGACGTTACAATTCTCTGTCTTTTCAATTAAGTGCAAGTTGCGTTTACTCAATAATTCAGAGAAAGAAATGTCCCACCTTTTGGGCCTTTAAATTCGATGCACTTTCTCATGGGCCCAGAATCGATAGGGCCCACGAAGCCCAATGTCTCTCGGTTTGCAATATAAACATTCGTGCAGTTTGGTCGTTTGATTTGCAGGCGGCGAGAAGCTGAATCATGGTAGTGATGAA
Organism: Sechiopsis laciniata; assembly: GCA_037833695.1. Taxonomy (NCBI): domain Eukaryota; kingdom Viridiplantae; phylum Streptophyta; class Magnoliopsida; order Cucurbitales; family Cucurbitaceae; genus Sechiopsis; species Sechiopsis laciniata. The sequence continues at coordinate 13,058,265 of JBBMKA010000015.1, forward strand.
CCTGGTAAGGAGAGGAGCGAAGAGTGGCGCCGGAATTCCAGGTTCTTCATTTTACTTCCTCAAACATGGCTGCCTCCATTTTCAATCTTAAAGTTTTTCAAGTTTCTTGCACCTTTTTTCCTTTTCTTTCCATCAAAACATGGCTTCAATCCCTATTAGTACTTCTGGTTTTCGCTTGGCTCAGTTTTCAGGTTCCTCGAAGCTTTGTCCTCAAAATTTACGTTATCCTCATGTAGCAAATCTGAGATTTCTCGCATCAAAATCTGTAAGATGCACCATATCTTCATTTTCAGACAAATTACATCGTCGACGTCGACACCCTAGGTGCGATCTTGCAACTCCAATTTATACGTTTGAAGTGGTGGCCGAGAAGCTTCATCTGCTTGTGTTAGAATTCGAGTCTCTCTTGGAGCCGATTGATCGTGTGAAAAGGCTATTGCATTACGCAGCGATTCTTGATAACCTTCAGATGAATCGATTCGAGTACCGGAGAATCAAGTGAGATGATGCGCGACGCAGGTGTGGTTGGATGTGAAAATTGACGAGTTTGATCGAATGAGATTCAAGGCGGATAGCGATTCGGAGATCGCAAAGGGATATTGTTCGTGTTTGATCTGGATGTTGGAAGGGGCTGAGCCGTGGGAGGTTATGAAAGTGAGGAGCGATGATTTGGAGGTCGTGAATGTTGGATTGCACGGAAGAGAGATATCCAGGGTGAATACATGGCAGAATGTGTTGATGAGTATGCAGATGAGGACGAACGCTTTGGTATCGAAGAACTGAACGGAGCCGCCATTGGAGCCTTTTATCTTCAGTACTGTTCATCATCTCTGATCTGATGCTGTCAACGGAGCCACCAAAGTGCTACTGTAAGCTCATCACAGGTATCTAAATTTGACTGTAACATTGTAACCATTAAATTAAACCTTAGGTTCTTATAGGTATATACTAATAAATACCTTTTTGATATTTGATAGTTGAGTTTGTAGTTTATGTTCAAAGTTTTCTTTCACAAAATGTGAACTTCCAATGTTTTTTTAATTTAACTTGTATTCATGTTGATATCATTCATCAACATTTAAGACTTTGTTGTGTTCTTTCTTTATATTCACATCTCTAAGTGGATAGAGAGATTCTAATCTCTAGTTTAGGAGTGTTTTGGTTGTCCAACTGAAAAAACATATTTTATTATCGAATGGGTCGGTGGTGCGATTGGGTATCTCGTTTGCTGTTAATCCATTTGCACTTTATGATCACGGGTTCGATCCCTGGAATCTGTATTTGTAATCTCTATAACAACACTAGATATTATATTCTTATATGGCGAGTGTAAGCACTCCAACCATGTACAACATTTGTTATATAATGATAGTACAATTTGTGAGACCAAATACCTATTCTTAAAGATTGAATTTATGATTATAAAATTGAATTAAAATATAATTAATCAAATAGGTCAATATTCCACCAACTTGAGGATGAAGAATTCGATTTTTCTTATTTCTTCAATTTGATAAGAATACGGATTTTGTGCTTCAGACCACCAACAGATTCTTTAGGTGGTATGTGGCTAGAGATGTCCACGGGGCGGGGCTGGGAAATGGACATCTCTATATGTGGCACCAATATTAAGCTAGAACGTTTTTAAATTTGAAAATGTAAGTGGTCATCTATTTAACTTATCTACATTTACTTAAGTTTTTTTAAAAAAAAAAAAAGATGCAAGGAAATTCATTAGCAATCCATTCTTAAGTGACTATCATAATTCAATTTATTAACTACTTTTTTACAACGGAGTAAAACTCCATGATTTATTATCACCTCAAGTACTTTATCTATACAGTTAAACAAATAAACAAAGAATAACATATTACAAAGTTCTCAGAAAGTAAAACTCAATGATTACTTTATATATACAATTAAACAAAGAATAACATATTACAAAGTAACGTGTTTATTTAATATCCCCTCAAGTTAGTTAGATATTGTTTAGGTCTAACTTAGACCATAAAGGATACAAACGAATAGCAAATCTTGAGGGGAACATATCTTCAAGACTCAAGATTTCGACCACCGCACCACTCCTTAGGGAGATGACCGATAAATTAAATTGATTATTATCAATTGATTGATGCTATATATGATTTTGAGATATATGTAATTGTTCCAAATGAGTGTAAATTGTCGCTAGGGTTAACTAATATTTGTAGTTGTGGTTGTTTCAAATTATACATCTTGCATAATAGACCTTAAAAAAACAATTAAACAAAGTTAATTAATTTGCAGCTATCTCAATTAGTTAATTTTGGTTTCCTTATTTAATTAATATGGATTATTATTTTGTTCAATTGAATAAATAATAAGTTTTGAGTTTGCTATTGTTTAGAGTCAATAACATAGAAAAGTAATTACTTATTTTGGCTTTTGCAAATAGGTAGACTACTTTCTTAAATTTGAGAAATTTAAATGATTTTTTTTAGCCATGATCAAGATTGCAATGGGATTAAATTAAACTAATTGGATTTTTTTTTAATTATTTTTTTATTTTTAGGTTAGAATTTTGTTCAAAACACTAAAACCCCCCATTTTATTCATTTGTTAATCGTGATAATTTAATTCATAGTTCCATGGTGATTCTATCATTTCAACAAATTAGATCTAGAAAGTCAGTATTTATTTTTGTGGGTTTCAACAACTCGACTCTTTTCTCTTTTCAGGCCAAAACTAAAGGCAAACATGCTCTTAAAGACGTAGAGATCGTATAAAATAAAAATAAAAGTATAGAGAGGAGACCTATATCATTTGAGTGTTACAATTTAAAAATTAAAAAGAAATCGTTAATATAATGGTTAAAGAATTAAACTATAATACTTATAAATTTATTGATACAAAATTAAGGTTAGATGTCAACAATAACTCAACGACATTAAGGTAGACTCATGAACCAAAAAGTCATAAGTTATTCCCCAATCTTCAGTTGTTGAACGAAAAAAAAAAAGTAAGGTTAAATTGATACACATTTTTTTCTTTTGAAAACTGGGAAATTGGAGTTTCGCTCCCCTATACCCTGGGCACCACTGACCCGTCCCTAGTACGTGGCACTAGGATATTTCGAAGGGTATTCTAGTTTAAGTACTTTCCAACGGCCTCGAACCAGGGATCTTTCAAGGAAGCATGCCTTGGAGTCTTTACCCTCAACCGTTGGGCTGTCCTTTGAGAACTAGATTGATACACATTAGCAATGGTGATACTAAACTAAAATTTAGATTGACTATCACACATTAGGAATGGTTATACTAAACTAAAATTTAGATTGACTATCTTGTTAGTTTACGGACATACTAAAAACCTATGTGGTTATTTTATCATATATATATGTGTGTGTGTTGCATAAAACTGTGTTGGAATATTTATAACGAAATTCAAATGCCACAGAGTGAAAACAATTATCAAGCAATGTTCAAGCATGCACAATTATTGCAACAAGTGATGGGCAATGCAAGTCATCTCCACATAAATTGAATGATTAATCTATTTTTTCAAATTAAGTCAGAGTCAGAGAACACAAAATAAAGGAAATATTTTGGATTTTGGGGTTGAAATAAATAAATATAGGATAAATGCAGAGGTAAAATAATCGCAATTATAATAATAAAATGCTCGAAAGATGTTGAAGTAAAATACTGGCAATTAAAATAATTAAATGCTTGATAGATGTTGTAGTAAAATAATGGCAATTAAAATGTGAGGATTCTAACAATGGTTAACAACATTGTCAGATTAGGGATTTTATGTTATATAACTTCATACACATTCTTATAACTTTATAGTGAGAAGAAAATTACCCCTACTTATGTAAGTATGCTTTCACAGATTATTCAACATATGACCGATGAGCTTGCATTATCTTCTTCTAAGCATTAAATACAAGTATTATAACATTAGTGCAATGACTATCTCTAGACTCTCAAACATCCAGCAGACGGTGAAATAGACCAAATGAATATGCATGAATTTCTCAACATATCACTCTTTCTAAAGAGTGAACTGAATGCGAACACTATGTGTTTTCTTAGAGGACACAAGCCAAGATTATATTAACATGCACAATTGTAATTCAACATCCCCCGATCATAAGTTTTACATGTACCTCTTCATAATAAGATTGGCTCATTCTAGAGTAAAGAGAAACACAAGTAAGGAAAGAAAACATCTTCATTCAAAATCATAAATTGTCTAACAGTAGGGATAAGAAAAGTGCAGAACAAATAATGTAACAACTAAGAAAACTCATGACAAAGCGTAAAGAAAAGTAAAGCAATAGAAAAACAATAAAGTGTGCCGTCAATGGAGCTTTTTGTAGAGTCAAAACCAACTGTCGCCAATAATCCTTATTGCTTGGTTAAAGGAAAAGGTTTTCGTAAACAGTCACCTTGTTCCACACGTTCCAACCTCCTTAAGTTATCGATGTTCTTGGGTATTTATAATGCTAGGTCAAATGATGATCAACAATTGAGATTTGTCTATCGAATTTGTTTCTACAAAGATCTGCCTACACGGAATTTGCTACAAGATTTTATCGAACATTATTTTTTCCATATTTGTGCACGCGCGTGAGTATTTGCTAGCAAATTTTATCCGATATTATTTTTTTCGTATATGTAGTCGCGCGGGAATATTTGCAAATAAATTTTATTCGACATTATCCTTTGCATATTTATGCGCGTGTGGGAATATTTATTATTATTTTACGAATTGCAGTACTATCGCATTAGTATGACATTCTTCATTCTTTAAATTCTTTAACGGTTGAGATTGTTCCTGCAACAATAGACTAAATTAGTTAGAATTTATATGAATTGCAATTTAAGTTAAAGTTGGCACATATTACACACATTCATGCATTAAATCAATTTAAATTTCCAATTCTTAACACTCTTATTGAATAAATTCCAGATCTAAACATTCCAAATCCAAGAACAATTAAGCTATAGAGATGAATCAAAGCATAAACAAAAGAGAAGAAACAAGAAGAAGAGAAATATCGAATTTAAGTGGTTCGGACTATGTCTACTCCACCATCACAATGTGTGTTGATCTATCTTGATCATCCACACTCATAATGCCATTGATATGCTCAAAGGACTCAAAAGGTGGCTAGTGTTTTCTATGTCTCTCTCAAAGGTAGAAGAAACCCAAAATTGCTTTATATACTAGCACTTATTTACACACACTCACATGGTTAGGTTAACTAACCCCCAAATTAACCCAAGTTAACATAACTCACCTTATGAGCTAATACATGATGTGTAATTCACCTAATAAAAAAAATACCCTCTTGAAGTACATATCATAAAATAAAAATGGCAATCAAAATATCATAATTGATTTTGAAATCATCAGAGGCTCCAAACACACTGAATCAGAACCTGTTCAAGCTAAACAATCATAATATCCCAATTCCAAACTCACCTAGATCAGAAGCTACTCAAACAAAGTAGCTCAAATCAGAATGCCAAACAAACTTGGCTCAGAACTCGCCCATGCAGAGCAAATCACACAATACTCAAATCTCTCAGAAGACAAAGCTTTAGTCAGAATATCTATAGGATTGTGAACCGTGTTCACCTTCAGCAATGACAACCTATTCTCAACAACAACATCTCTAACAAAATGGAATCTAACATCAATATGCTTGATTCAATTATGAAATCAAGATTCTTAGACAATGCCAAATCACTCTGACTATCACAATACAAATCAATCAAACAGTCTAAATCAAGCATTTTAGAAATCAGGCCTTTGAGCCATAGAGACTTCTTAACTGCATCAGTCAAAGCAATATATTCTGCTTCAGTTGAGGACAAAGCAACAATCGACAGCAAGCTAGACTTCTAACTAATAACATTGTCGAACAACATGAAAACATATCTTATAAAAGATCTACGCCTATCGAAATCAGCAGCATAATTATAATCAACATAACCTATCAGAATTGATCCCGAAGAATCATCAGATCTCGTATACAAAAGACCCTTTGCGACAGAGCCTTTAATATACCTTAATATCTACTTAGCTGCTTCCTAGTGAAGCTTACTAGGATTGCTCATGTACCTACTAACCACATTTATCGAGTGTCCCAAATCAGGCCTACACGATATCATGGCATGCATAATACTCCCAACTAAATTAGAATAAGGAACCCCCTTCATATCTAGAATATCATTAACAGAAGATGGTGATTGTTCTGATGATAATTTGTAATGCTGAGCTAATGGAGTTTTTACCGACATGTAACTTTCCATGTGAAAGCGTTTCATAATACCAGCCAAATACTCAAGTTGACTGATACTCAAACTGTAATTATCACGGTTTTTGCTTAACTTCATTCCCAAAATCTTCTTAGCAGCACCCAGATCTCTCATCTCAAATTTGTTATTCAACAGGTCTTTTACCTTTTTAATCTCAACAACACTACTTGCTGCAATTAGAATATCATCCACATATAATAGAAGAAGGATGAAACGATTTGCATTGACAGTCTTTCTGTAAACACAAGAGTCAAAGGAATTTTAACAAAATCATTTTTAGATATGAACGAGACTAAAACACTTATTCCACTGCCCCGATGCTGCTTAAGGCCATAGATGAACCTTTTCAAATGACAAACCATGTCAGACTGACCATCTACTTCATATCTAGGAGGTTGTTTCATAAAGATATCTTCATCCAAGGTTCCATACAAGAACGATGTAGTCACATCCATCTGTTGTGATTCAAGGTTGAATTGAACAACCATTGCCAATAAGGCTTTTATAGAAGAATGTCTGACAATTGGAGAAAAAACTTTAGTGTAGTTAATCTCCTCTTCTTGTGTGTAATCTTTGGCAATCAATCTAGCTTTAAATCGAGGTTGGGCAAATCCTTTAAAACCTGGTTTCACCTTAAACAATCATCAGTAGTCAATAATCTTACAATTTTCAGGACGTCCCACCAAATCCCAAGTCTGATTCTTCTTCAAAGAAGCCATTTTTCGGTTCATCGCCTCAATCCAGTCAATAGAATGATTAGAATTCAAAGCTTGCTTATAGGTATTCGGTTAAAAAATGCTTTCATCATCATAATAGTACAAAGCAAAACCTACAAACTAAGCTTCATCATAACTCGATGGAGGCTTAATTATCCTCTTCTGCCTATCTCTAGTAAACTGATAGGTCTAAATACCGGAATTAACAATAAGGGCAATTTACTGAATATTACCCTCTGAACTAGCAGGAACATCATCTAGCTCATGAGCAATAATAACGGGATCAGATTGTGCACTATCAATATGCACATATGGCTCAATAGAAGAATCTGAATGTAGAAGCAGAAGAATAAGTTAAATCAGTGTTCGAATCCTTGCCAAGTAACTGAATCTCATAACTCATCTTCTTGGCAATTTCTGAATTATTTAAGACTTCATTGCTAGAAGTCTCTTTCCAAGGAAATAATTCTTCGTTGAATTTGACATCTCTGCTTATAAAACATTTTCGATCTCCTGATTCAAGAGACCAAAGCTTGTATCCTTTCACTCTAGAAGGATATCCAATAAAGATACATTTTTTGGCTATCGAATCCAACTTATCTTGCTTAGTATATACATAGGCTGCACAACCAAACACTTTCAAATGTTTCAGATTTGGTGGAGAACTCATCCAGAATTCTTGAGGAGTCTTAAAATTTAAAGTAGTCGAAGGACTTCTATTAATGATGTAGGCAGCAGTGTTAAATGCCTCACCCCAAAAGACTTTTGGCAAACCTGCAAAAGATAGAATTTATCTAACTTTCTCCAAAATAGTTCGATTGAACCTCTCTACAAGTCCATTCTATTGAGGGGTACCCGGAACAGTCAGAAATCTTTTTTTTTTAAACAAAGGTAACCACGCCTGTCCCTAGGCCAGGCACCAGAGACATTGAAGGAGTAATGTCACAAGTGAGTCTCGAACTTGGACCTAGAGGGGAGCATACCTTCAATGCCCAAATCTTCAACCACTGCGCCACCTCTTGGGGACAACAGTCAGAAATCTCTTAATCCCAAATTATTTGTACAATTCATTGAAGTTTTGATTCAAAGACTCCAACCCATTATTTGTTCTCAAGGCTTTACTAGCTTTCCAGATTGCTTTTCAACTAAAATCTTCCACTCTTTAAATTTATGAAAAGTCTCATCTTTGGTTTTCAACATAAAGACCCATAATTTTCTAGAGTGATCGTCAATCAGGGAAAGAAAGTAACGTGCTCTACCATGAGTTTAGACCCGAGCGGGGCTCTAGAGACTAGAATGAATATAATCTAATATCCCCTTTGATTTAAACTGTGAAGCCTTAAAACTCAATCTGGTAGACTTTCCTAAACTGCAATGCTCACAATTTTCAATTGTTGATGGCTTTAGAACACCCAAAAGTCTTTGCTTAGATAAGCAACCAAGTCCTCTATGACTAATGTAGGCCAATCTATTATGCCATAATCTTTAAGCCTTCAAATTCGAATCGGAAACTACATTGACCTCGCCCTAAATAGCTTGACCTTGAAGAACATAAAGTCATTTAACAAGCTGTCCAGTCATCTGAACTTTGTTGTTTTTACAAATCATCAACAAACCATGGCGAGACTTGTAGTCATAACCAGCAACATCAAATGTTCCCAAGTAAATGATGCTTCGTCTCAGGCCAGGCACATATCAAAAATCATATAACACTTTGATAGAACTGTCATCCATGCTGAATCAAACTGAGCTATGCCTTTAACCTCAAATTGTTGGTTATTTCCCAAAGTTACCTTGCTTGTATCAATGTCTTTCAAATCTTCAAAATGGTGCTTATAAGGGGATATATGGAAGGTACAACCTAAATCCATAATCCATTGACTCTCATAATGGTCATCATAATTTTTGGCCATAAGAACATCGGCCGAATCATTACCATCAAGGACATGGGCATCTGCTTTAGGCTTCCTACCAGGTAACATGCCTTTCCTTTTCAGAACGGGACAATTATACTTGATGTGCCCTTCACCCTTGCAGTAATTACAAGTAAAACTCTTTTTTCGCTCTTTCGGTTGTTTCTTCTTCTTTGCAGGTTTTGAGATCGATTTACTTGACTTACTACTCTAACATGTCAAAGATTTACTCTTCATAAAAAGAGCCTCAGAATCCTTCTTCTTAATTTTTATCTCTAAATCCTTAGACCGAAGTGAGTCAAAAACTTTATCTAGGGTTAGTTTCTCACTGTTGTACTTGATGACTAATTTCAGCTCTTTGAACTTGTCGGGTAATGAATTGAGGAAAATCACAGCCTAATTTTCAGAATCAAGTTTCTTCCCAGTATTAGCCAAATCTGCATAATTTTTGGTGAAAGCATCTATGTTTTCCTCTAAACCCTTGGACAAATCCATTCCAAAACCGAATAGCAACTTCTTCAGATATATCTTATTGGTCAATGACTTTGACATGTAGAACTCTTCTAATTTGACTTATAGAGTAGCAACATCATCAATCTCGCTAAGTCTTCTCAAGACATTGTTGGCCAAATGCAAGATAATTTTGCTATTGGCAATCTCACATGACTTTAATTTCTCTTCATCTGTTATGGTAGCAGGCCATTTAGGAGAGTTGTCCAAGGCTTTTGTAATTTTCTGTTGCACTAACAAGGCTTTCATTTTCCTCTTCCACAAACTGAAATCTCCTTTCCCATCAAATTTATCAATCACAAACTTAGCCGACATATTTGTAGATAATCACAAATCAGGAATGCAGATTATACAGATGATGCAAGCCTCAACTAGAAAACAACAATTTCAACAAATCAGAATTACCCAGTCAGATAATCAAAGCAGCTAATCACAAAAATAGTCTCAGAATTCAAAATTTGATCCAACAAACTCCAATCTAATCAAATTGAATCAAAACAACATATTCAAATATCATAATTGTAGCTCATATACAAAATCCTCAAATTTCAATTAATAACTCAGAATATCGAGCCAAAATTTTCACAACAGCAGCTCAAAATCACCAAATAGCAATAATGATAAGTAATAGTCCTTAAACATATAACTCAAAAAATCAATCAGCCAATTTTCTCATATTTGCATTAGCAACTATTAGGCAATAAATTGCATTTGGTGAACATAACAATCAAATTTGCAATGTAATTGATTGAAATTGGTAGTCAATTATAGATACAATATTGACTAACCTGAATCACTTGATTTCATAACAGAGATTAGAATAAAGGAAGTATTCATAATCCATAGAATTGCTGCTTGAAGATCACCGATATCAATAAAATTGATGATCGATTTCAATTGGATAAAGCTACCTTTGTATACAATCAGATTCTTAAGTAAAATGGAGAAATCGATGGTAAGCTTCTTTTGTCAACATCGAAATCAAAACCAAAACTGGTCAACAGGAAGAGTCGTTAATCGTTGAATTCGGTTGTTAGTGAACAGATCTACAGTTGACGAAGCTCAGACCAAGAAATTGCAGATATTAAATGTCGGATTTGTTAAGCGGTAGAAATAAGATGCCGATTTAACCAACGATTGTCAACCAACGATGGACGAAATCGGAAGCTATGTCTTTTTAATAACTGGAGCTGAAACGACGACTTCGCTATTGCCGATTAACCACTAAATGGATTTGCCGAAATCACACAGACCTTGCCGAAAATAATAAACAAGCCAAATAGGTCACCAGACACAAATCCAGTGACACCTCGGAGTTTCAATGAACGCAAAACAAAGTGAAAACTATTTGGACTAAAACGATTAGCATCCAGTCACGACAAGTACAAAGTCTTCGAAAAAGCAAAATTGGAAACGATGCAGAAATTTCAATCATTGATGTGCGAAAACAATTTGAAATCTAAGACACTGTTCAATATCGAGAATATACAGCAGTAGCAAAAATTCACTTAGAAATTGAATACCAAATGAAAATCAACAAAACCGAAATTAGATCCAAAGATGCACAACAGAGATAATAGCCTTACAACTCTGTTACCAAATGTTGAAAAAATTCAAGATCTAAACATTCCAAATCCAAGAACAATTAAGCTATAGAGATGAATCAAAGCATAAACAAAAGAGAAGGAACAAGGAAAAGAGAAATGCACACTAGATTTAAGTGGTTGGGACTATGCCTACTCCACTATTACAATGTATGTTGATCTATCTTGATCATCCACACTCATAATGCCATTGATATGCTCAAAGGACTCAAAAGATGGCTAGGGTTTTCTATCTCTCTCTCAAAGGTAGGAGAAACCCAAGAGTGCTCTATATATTGGCACTTAATTGCACACACTCGCATGGTTAGGTTTACTAACCCCCAAATTAACCAAAGTTAACATAACTCATCTTATGGGCTAGTACATGATGTGTAATTCACTTAATAACAACTCTGTTTAATTTAGAATTTCTTATAATAAAAGCTCATTTAATCATGACAATTTCTCAATTCAAGTAGGGTTCTAATACTAAGTGAATGCTTACCGTCCAAATAACTCTCTTATAGAAAGTTAATAATATACACACTATTTTTAATTTGAATTGAACTATATTGAATCAAACAAAAATTAACCAACCCTAGATAGAAAAAATCCAGAAAAAAAAAACTAAAAAATTATAAGCTAGCTGAAGTTACAATTTGGCTTAGTAGTGTAAGTTTATAGTCTTTTATTTTACAAAATATTTGATAGGTTCCAATAATAGGTTGGAAGCAGGGAAAAGTAATCCTCCACTTTGCGTGGGAGGCGTCCACGTGGCTACTTTTATTACAGCCTTTGATCAGTCTCGCTCTGAGCGCGTGACTACAAACCCTCATAAAATGAAGACGGGAATAATATGGAAATTAGAAATTGCATAAAATCCTTTGCCGTGGCTTCTCACAACGACCATTTTCCCTTTCCTATTTCAATCGCATGTTCTTTGAGCTCCGGCTCCATTAACGGAGCCTACCTAGCTCATTCCCTAAACTTCAATTCTTTCTCTACATCTCTCTATTTCAATTTCTTCCGATTTGTAGATCTCGATCTTAAACCAAACCAAGGAGAGAAGAAATGTCAAAACCCTGGGGCGGAATCGGAGCCTGGGCCGCCGATGCGGAGCGTGCCGAGGCTGAGGAACGAGAGGCGCAAGCTGCTGCGCCGTCCAAGAATTTCCCAAGCCTTAAGGAAGCTGCCAACACCAAGCCCAAGAAGAAGAAGATGTCCTTGTCGGAGTTCACTATGGGGACCTTGACGGGCCCCGGCGCCGGCGGTAGGAAAACGGACAACCAGGGCTTGACCCCGGACGAGATGATTCGCCTTCCCACTGGTCCTAAAGACCGCTCTGCTGAGGAAATGCGTTCTGGCAGCCGGCTCGGTGGCGGATTTCCCTCTTATGATCGCCACAGTATGGCTTCTGGTCGATCTCGAGACCGGGATGAAGGCGATGGCTCTTGGGGCGGTGGTGGTAGTCGGAGATCGTATGGCGTGTTCGATGAGGAACGGCGAGGCCCATCTCCCATGGCCTCTAATTTCGATCAACCTTCTAGGGCTGACGAGGTGGATAATTGGGCAATGACGAAGAAATCTCCTGCGTTGGATTCAGGACGGCAGAATAGGTACGGGTCGCTAGGCGGTGGCATGGGTGGGAGTGAATCTAGGGCAGACGAGGTTGATAACTGGGCAAGTGCGAAAAAGCCTATTCCATCGAGACCTTCCACATTTGGTTCTGGTTACCGTGATCGTCAGGCTAATGAGGCTGATCGCTGGGCTAGAGGCCGTTCTTCACGTGATAGTGACACAGAAAGACCCAGATTAGTATTGAATCCACCCAAAGGGAATGTGGTTACAAATGAAGCAACAAGGACGAACAAGCCAAGTCCCTTTGGAGCAGCGAGGCCGAGAGAGGAGGTCTTGGCTGAGAAGGGGTTTGATTGGAAGAAGATGGATATAGAAATTGAGGCCAAAAGAACTAGCAGGCCAACCAGTGCTCATTCTAGCAGGCCTTCCAGTGCTCAATCCAGCCGTTCAGAGGGCCTAGAAAATGTGGTGAAGCTGACTCCCAAAGTCAATCCATTTGGAGATGCCAAGCCTAGGGAAGTTTTGCTGGAGGAACGCGGCAAGGACTGGCGAAAAATAGATCTACAACTTCAACATCGAGCTGTTGACAGGTCCTTATTTCATCTTTTTCTGTTTTAGTTAGGTGTAGCATATAACTACTTCGTTTTCTGATTGTCATTTGCTTCTCGGATGCAAACGTTTCCGGTATGAAGCTAGTTGGAGATGCTCTAGCTAATGAATTTCTAATATGATCACTTCTGATATAGGGTATAGGCATTCAGTTAAAGTTTGATTTTAATCCTATTTACTACATTAGCTCGCATATGTAGTTTCTTTTGGTCCTTACATTTCTACTTTTTCATTTTTAAACTTCCCTTTAGAAATCTTAACTTGTAACGACCTTCTCAAATCGTTCAAACCACGCTCTAGGTGACTGCTTTAGGCCATACAGTGACTTTTTTAACCTACAAACATTGTGACTCCCATCATTTATTTCAAAACTGGGTGGTAAGTCCATAAATATCTCTTCTTCAAGATCGCCGTTAAGAAAGGCATTCTTGACATCAAGTTGATACAAAGGCCAATCTTCATTGGCAGCAATAGATAACAATACTCTAATAGAGTTAATTTTGGCCACCGGAGCAAACGTCTCTTGATAGTCAATTCCATAGGTTTGGGTGAATCCTTTAGCCACCAACCTTGCCTTGTTTGCCTATAAAATTTGATATTGTTTTTGAATTTTGACATAAACCTGAGGTCCTCTATTTTTAAACCATCAGACTGATAAATATAGCTTAAAGCACAAGTGTACATAATGCACACCAATTTGCTTTTAATAAATGCGATTAATTTAGAGATATATGAAACTATAAAAGAAGGCATAACATGCCAAAGGAATTGGAAAAACACTTCCAATGGACAATAAGAGAAGCGAGACTATAGGAAGTAGTTTTGTAGAGATATACACACAAACAAATTCATTAATTAGAAGTAAGAGATATAAAACCATCCTTGGTTGACGTAGTGGTCAGAGGGCATTGGGGATCAAGGAGGTTATGAGTTCAATCCATGGTGGTCTTCTCCCTCGAGCTTTCTTGACATCTAAATTTGTAGGGGTGGACGGTATGCCCCGTGAAAATAGTTGAGTTGTCAGATATATCAAAAAAAGAAAGAAAGAGGATATACAGAAATGGAGATAGATCTATCCCCCCCAACCGTCCCCAAGGGGCAGCCCAGCGGTTGAGGACAAGGACTTCAAGGCATGCTTCCTTGAGAGATCCCTGGTTCGAGGCCGCTGGAAAGTGCTTAAACTAGAATACCCTTCGAAGTATCTCGGTGCCACAGTCTAGGGACGGGCCAGTGGTGCCCCTGGTATAGGGGAGCGAAGCTCCGATTTCCTGGATTTCAAAAAAAAAAAAAAAAAAAAAAAAAAAACCCCCCCCAACCCCCCAAGGGATTCAGGAAAAGAAACTCCGTTGGCACAAATTTGCACCAAACCTTTCTTAGTCAACGTGAATAGAGCATGAAATAGAAGGAAACTATCTGACTTAGATCTCAAGAAGTGAAGATCGTCATGAAGGAGTCACTCCCTTAAAAGTTCCTCTCGTTTCTTTCACTACAGACTCTCAATTGGCATAAATTTGTATGCATCAAACTGCTAGAGGTTATTTAGTAGTTAGTTTTTAGTGTTGTCCTTTATAGTCTTTTCCCATTCCTAGCCAGGGTTTCTTTGAGCCTATATATATGTAGTCTCTCTAATGAATGAAGTGATGTGATTCTTTTCTCATATTAAAATAAAACATGGTATCAGAGTACTAGGTTTAGAAATATCACCACTGTCGCCGCCAGACAGCCACCACCGCCGCCGCCGGCAGACCTTCGCCGGAAAATTTTTCCAGCGAGTTAGTCATCACCGCCGCCACCATCAGGTAGCCCAGACGCCGATCTACGTGTCTGGGAAGTTTCGTTCCATTTTGAGCAGTGCGTGAGGCTCACGCGCTGCTACAAGGTGCGACTGCCGCCGCCGCCTCTCGCCGGCGCGTGAGGGCATTTGCGGTGGTCATTTGCTTACCCGTTTTATTGGTTTTTCTCTCCTTGATTTTTCCAACATGTTTGTATGCTTGAGTTTTCAGTTTCTAGTACATTTTTTGTCTCAGGTTTGATGGTTAGAAGGTGTTCGACTATTTTTGTTTAATTCAAACTTAGTTGGTGGTGTTTATGTCTACTGTTTTCTGAGGTGTTGGTGCTGTTTTTTTGAGATTTACAATTTGAGTTACGGTTTTCATCAACTAAGAATGTTCGAATTTGGTGTGAGATGTTATTGTGGTCGTTTTGTTTGATGTATTTATTGGATTTGTTTACTTTGGTTTGCTGTTTGGGTCTAGTTTGCTGATTCGTTGGTTGAATGGATGGTTTTGTAAGCCTACTTGGTCACTTGTTTATGGGGTGTGACAGTTTTGCATGCCTTGGTGTTTTGGCATTGTGTATGGTTGTTTCATGACTGTAAAGTGCTTGTTGAGTTTGTTGTGGTACAAACTGGATTTGATTGATTAAGTGACGTTTTTGAGTTCGTGTTTGCTTCCAAACCTCTTCTTGTGCTTTGTTATGTTTTGGCGATTGTCTCACTTATTGGCATTGTCGAACTGATTAGTTGTTTTTAACTGATTCATTGCTGCGATCGCATGATTTGCTAAGGCTGGTGATTCCATTTGATTGTCTATGGCAGGGTCGTCTTCTAGATTTGTGGCTACTGCAGCTAGTGTTGGCTCAGGTAACATGAACTGTTGTCTTCTTTCATCTCCCACCAAATGGGTCATCGACTCTGGTGCTACTAGTCATATGACAGGTAATCCCCATTTATTTTCAACGAGTTTATCCACTGGGTCTGCGATGGATGTTACGTTGGCTGACGGATCCAAATCCGATGTTCTTGGGTCTGGCACTGTTGACCTCACCTCATCTTTGTCTTTGCAATCTGTACTTCATTTACCTAATTTCGCCTATAACTTGATATCTGTTAGTCAGCTCACTCGTGATCTTAACTGTTATGTCTCGTTTTTTCCTGGTCACTGTTTATTTCAGGATCTTGATACAAAGAAGATTATTGGGAAAGGACACGAATCTGGAGGTCTTTATATTTTTGAGGGTCGGGTTCGGGATTCTGTTGCCTGCTCAGGTGTTGTTTCTCCCTTTGATATCCATTGTCGTCTAGGTCATTCGTCTCTTGTTATGTTAAAAAAGGTCTACCCTCAGTTTCACAGTCTGTCATCCTTGAATTGCGACTCGTGTCAGTATGCCAAGTTTCATCGTCTTAGCTCACGACCTCGAGTTGACAAACGAGCAGGAAAACCCTTTGAGTTAGTACATTCTGATATTTGGGGTCCATGACCAGACATGTCGAAAATTGGATTTCGATATTTTGTCTTTTGTTGATGACCATTCTCGTATGACCTGGTTGTACTTTATGAAAAATCGATCTAAGTTATTGTCTCATCTCTGTAACTTTCATGCTGAAATCCGAACACAGTTTGGAGTGCCCCTAAAAGTGTTAAGGAGCAATATTGAAGGTGAATATTTTTCGAAAACACTCACGTCCTATCTATCAAAACATGGAATTCTCCATCAGTCCTCTTGTGCTGACACCCCATCCCAAAATGGTTTTACAGAGTGTAAAACTCGGCATCTTCTCAAAACAGCAATGGCCTTGTCTTTTCAAATGCATGTCCCGAAGCATTTTTTGGTTGATGCAATTTCCACGACGTGTTTTTTGATTAACTGGATGCCGTCTTCTATCCATCAGGGTCAAACATGTTCTCTTTCCAAGTAATCCTAGGTTCCCTATTGAGCCGAAAGTATTTGGGTGTACGTGTTTTGTTCAGGATGTTCGTCCTTACCTCACAAAGTTGGATCCCATGTCATTACGGTGTATCTTCTTAGGTTACTCTCGTGTTCAGAAAGGGTATCGTTGCTATTGTCCAAGTCTGAACAGATATATTGTTTCTCGTGATGTCATGTTTTTTGAGGATACGCCTTTCACTCCATCATTGTCTAGTACGAGTCAGGAGGAGGAGGAGGATGATCTGTTTATATATACAACTGTGACTCGTACGTCCCCACCTAGTCCCCCCCCCGACAGAGTCTGCTTCTCCTCTGCTCGTTATTCAAGTGTATTCGAGACGACCACAACCTTCAGGTGTTGTCCAGTCCCAGATAACTCTTCGGCATCAGATCCGATACTGAGTGACGATCTCCCTATTGCCCTCCGTAAAGGTAAACGTACTTGCACGTTCTTCTCATGTCTCTTATGCAAACTTATCTTCTGCTACGTTTTCTTTCATTTCACCCCTTGATTCAGTCTCGGTCCCTAAAACAGTTCGTGAAGCCTTGCCTGATTCTGGTTGGCGTGCTGCAATGATGGAAGAGATTCATGCTGCAATGATGAAAGAGATTCAAGCCTTAGATGGCACTGGTACTTGGGAGTTGGTGTCTCTACCTCCAGGCAAGAAAGTGGTTGGTTGTAAATGGGTGTTCGATGTGAAGATTAACCCAGATGGGTCAGTTGCTCACTTAAAGGCTCGCCTTATTGCTAAGGGATATGCTCAGACTTATGGCATTGATTATTTTGACACTTTTTCTCCGGTTGCTAAACTCAGCTCCATCAGGTTATTCATTTCTGTGGCAACTTCTAAAGATTGGCCTTTGCATCAACTTGATATTAAGAATGCATTCCTGCATGGTGATCTACAAGAGAAAGTATTTATGGAGCAACCACCTGGGTTTGTGCTCAAGGGGAGACAGGTAAAGTGTGTCGTCTTCGAAAATCCTTGTATGGGTTAAAATAAAGTCCACGAGTTTGGTTTGGAAAATTTAGTCAAGTTGTTGGAACAATTTGGAATGCAGAAAAGCAAGTCAGACCATTCTGTCTTCTATTGCCGATCTACGAATGGTGTTATCTTATTGGTAGTATATGTTGACGATATTGTAATTACTGGCACTGGGAGTGATATTTCTGGTATATTATCCCTTAAGTCATTTCCTCATAATCAGTTTCACACTAAAGACTTAGGTATGCTTAAATATTTCTTGGGAATTGAGGTCTTGAGGAACAAGAAGGGTATTTTCCTATCACAGAGGAAATATGTGCTCGACTTACTATCTGAAACAGGA
This sequence comes from Sechiopsis laciniata, assembly GCA_037833695.1. Classification (NCBI taxonomy): domain Eukaryota; kingdom Viridiplantae; phylum Streptophyta; class Magnoliopsida; order Cucurbitales; family Cucurbitaceae; genus Sechiopsis; species Sechiopsis laciniata. Next base: position 13,076,522 of record JBBMKA010000015.1, read on the forward strand.
AAATTGGGAGCCAAATTGTGCAATACTCTGATGATGCCTAATATGTAATTCACAAGAGAAGGAGAACCTTTTGACGATCCTGAAAGGTATAGAAGGTTAGTTGGGAAGTTGAATTATCTTACTGTGACACGACCTGATATAGCTTATTCAGTAAGCATTGTGAGTCAGTTTATGTCCTCACCCACTGTGGATCATTGGACAGCGGTGCAACAAATTTTGGGTTACTTGAAGATTGCACCCGGGCGTGGGGTCTTGTATAAAGATCATGGCCATATGAGAATGGAGTATTTTTCAGACATTGATTGGGCAGGTTTAAGAGATGATAGAAGATCGACCTCCGGGTATTGTGTTTTTGTGGGAGGTAACCTGATTTCGTGGAAACGTAAGAAATAGAATGTAGTATCACGATCTAGTGTTGAGTCAGAATATAGAGCTATGGCACAATCAGTATGTGAAGTAATGTGGATATGTCAACTCATGGCTGAATTAGGCTTTGATAACCCGACTCTGGTCAAATTATGGTGTGATAATCAAACGGCTATCCATATTGCATCAAATCTTGTGTTTCATGAGCGGACTAAGCATATTGAGATTGATTGTCATTTTGTTCGTGAGAAAATACAACAAGGGTTGATATCTACTGCGTACGTGAAGACAAAAGACCAGTTAGGAGACATTTTTACGAATGCATTAAATGGAGTGCGAGTGGATTATCTTTGTAAAAAGCTGAGCATGATTAACATATATGCTCCAGCTTGAGGGGGAGTGTTAGAGGTTATTTAGTAGTTAGTTTTAAATGTTGTCCTTTATAGTCTTTTCCCATTCCTAGCTAGGGTTTCCTTGAGCCTATATATATATGTAGTCTCTCTAATGAATGAAGTGATGTGATTCTTTTCTCATATTAAAATACAACACAAACCTTAATTACAAATGTCAATATGGGGAGATCATCAAATAAATGTGAAACTTAGAATAAAATAGGATTTAAACATTCTATTTATAGATAGAAAATTCTATCCAACAAAAACTTTATAGGACATGCAACCAAGGAAATTGATTTTTTCTAAAAGACTTGCACAACAAGCCTCAAGTTTCTTTCAATGTTTGCTTCTGCTATGATGTGGTCACCACATTTGCTCGTCTCCATGACTTCCATCTAGTATACTTTCCTGCAACAAGCCTCTAAGTATCATACAATGCTAATTTATATGCAGGTGACCTTATCTTTTTTGGATAAGAAACAATTTCATTAATGATATGAAATTAAAATGGGGGCACAAGGCCAATTACAAAATGGATTGTTAAGACACTAATAGCCTTAACAAGCACAACGGAACTAACACCGAAAAGATTAACAACAAAACACAATATATTA
>JBBMKA010000015.1:13077996-13107456 GCA_037833695.1 Sechiopsis laciniata
AACCCTTAAATGCTAATTACTATTCTACCCTTACATAAATATACTAATATTCCAATCCTACCCTTGGTACTCTATCATATCCCCCGTCCTAAAATACACCTTGTCCTCAAGGTGTGGGCAAGGGTTTCAAAGGTTGAAGCCATGCAAATTAAAGATCCAAAAAAAAATGAAATGTAGTTTTTTTTTTTTTTTAACAAAATGTTCATAATCCCCTTAATCCTACTATTCTTTGCAAAAGATAAGGGTCATGTCCCATCAATCCTTCCTTGTAGATTTAGGCTTCTTGATGCAAAATCAACCATTTAATTAAATGTTGTCCTTTTTCCCAAGTTCCAATAGGTGCACACTGCCCCACTTTTGATGGAATTATTACTTTGCCCTCCATTTAGTTTTCATAAGCTAACTCTCTTTTTCTTTCCCCAAATAGTATGCCTTTTTTTTTTTTTCCTTCCATCTTCTTCCCAACCGTTTCTTCTTCCTTCTTGTCAAAGTTTTCCTCTCCTTCACTAACACACTAGGCTTCTTCCTCGACTTTCTCAACCTACATCGTCGAACACAATATCGAACACCACCCCTCGGCATGTGGAATACTCTGATCCATTCTTGCAAAATCTTTGAACTCCACAGTTGGTCGGTTTCCTCTAGGCCGCTTCTTTTTTATTCGAGGTGTTGTCTTCCTCTCTTGACGTTTTTCGCTTCTCTTGCCTGCTCTCTTCCACTTTCCTTTCTTTTTCTTTTGCTTGAGCTTTGATACCCTTTGAATTGATTTGTTGTTGATTTCTCTTTTTTCTTCTGGTCTTGGCTCTCTTTTTTCTCTGTTTCGTTCCCCTTTTGCCATATTTTTTTTCTTTCAGTTGGCTACAAATCTCCCACTGCTTTTGCATTTTCTCTAAATTTTCTTGGATCGCCTTCGTAGCTTGTTTCATTTCTTCCCACTTTTGCATTTGTTTGGTCGTCGAGGCAAGTAACTCCATCAAGATTTCTTCACGATCCATCGCTTGAACTCTTGCCCTAGGAAGAACCCGCTCTGATACCAATTTTTTAAGCACTAATAATAGCCTTAACAAGCACAACGGAACTAACAACGAAAAGATTAACAACAAAACATAATATATTAAGATAATAGAGATAGAAGGACGTTACAATACCATACCGTAGCCTTTCGAGAGGGCTATTCTCTCCCAATGTCTTAAGCAAGACAACCAATACCAAAATATTCCTACTTCCCAAATACCCAACACTCCTATTTATAATAAAACCCTTAAATGCTAATTACTATTCTACCCTTACATAAATATACTAATATACCAATCCTACCCTTGGTACTCTATCATGGATCTTCAGTTTCTCTTACTCAGTAGAATGCTATAGTTATAATCATGGAAGATTGCAGAAAGCTTGCACCAACAGATCACTACAACTTTTAGGTTCTCAATAAAATTATTACATGATGCGCCAATGTCCTGAAAAGTGCGGCTGTTCCTTTCCCTCCAAATATTCCAATAGAAAGCTCTAACAAAACTCTCCCAAAAAAATTTTCTTATCTTTAAAAGGATGGCCCAAAAGGTAGTAGTGTAGAAGAGTGTGAAGATCCCAGGAAGGGTCAAGCTCCATGAGAAACATTCCTTCATGTAGTCTCAAAATCTAGCTGCGGAAGTGCATGTAATAAACAAATGTTGCTGTGTACAGACGAGGATTTGCATAGCACATACCAATTTGGTGAAAGATTAAAAAGTGGTAACCTCCAAGAGTCATTCAACCACGTATCCTTCCGAAATTGTGTGGAAGCTCCATCTTTAATTTTGTATCGCTTTTTACCATGGATCAGAGTGGCATTTGTAGCTATAATCTTCCACGACCCTTTTGTTGAGATAGAATTCATCAACCCCGACTTACTGATATGGTGATCAAAACCAAACTCGTTAGCTATGACTTTTCTCCACAAGGTTGTTTTCTCCATACTATATCTCCATATCCACTTGGATAACAATGCTTCATTTTTTATTTTAAGCTCTTGTATACCAACACCCCCTCGATCAGTAGGAAGGGCGGTGTCATTCCAATTAACAAGATGGATGCTCTTGTTGTCATTGTTGCCTTTTCGAAGGAAATTTCTATAAAGCCTCTCCAATAATTTGGTAGGCATCTTATATATGGACATGAAGTATGTTGGAAGGCCAATGTAGGTTGTATGAGAGTGAGCCTACTACATTTGGATTTTTGAGATGTGGTTGTTCTTCCAAGACAATATTGTCTTCTCTACTTTCTCGATCAATGGTTCCCAAAAGGAGAGGGCTTTAGGATTTCTGCTTAGAGGAAGACCAAGATATGATGAAGGCCATTTTCCAACTTTACTACCATACTTGCTAGCAATAGAGCTAAGATCTTGTTCATCAATATTTATACGGAGAACTTCAGATTTTTGGACATTTATTTTTAGTTTAAAGGAATGTTTATAGGCCTTAACAATCTTGAACCGTTCATCAATAGCAAAAGGGATCGAAGTTGGAGAAAATGAGAGTATCACGTGCAAATTGTAAATGGTTTATTTGCAAAGAAGTTTGACCTATACAAGACCCTGGATTTTGTCCTCTTTTGCAGCTTAATTCAACATTCTGCTCAATACATCTTTAACAATAGTGAACGGAAAAGGAGATAGGGGGTTTCCATGCCTAAGGCCTCTGGTGGCTCATATTTTACCTCTCGACTTCTTATATGGCAAAAAAGTTTGTTGTAGAATGCAACCGTAAATCCATTTTCTCCTTCGTCCAAACCCTTTTGCACACAAAACCAAGTCAAGATAGTCCCACCCAGTCAACCATGTGAAATGCCTTTTCAATGTCAAGTTTGATCACAATCCCTCTCTTTTTCTTTCTTTTCCACTGATCAATAGCTTAGTTTGCGATAAGGATAGCATCAAGGATTTGTCTCCCTTCTATGAAAGCAGATTGTTGTTCAGTAATGATATGTGGGGGACCTTCTTTAAATGCTGAGACAATACCTTGATCAGTGTCTTGTGCATACAAGAAAAAAGACTGGTTGGTCTAAAGGTAGCGACACTTTTTGCTTCGATCTTCTTTGGGATAAGGCATAAATGGGTTTTATTTAGGCTTACATTCACAACGCCACTCTTGAAAAATTCGTGGAACACTCTCAATACATCTAGCTTAGGTATGTTCCATGACTTTTTGTAGAATTCAGTCGTGAAGCCGTTACCGCCAGAAGTTTTATTGGACCCTAGGTCTTTAACTACTTCCCGAACTTCTTTCTTGCTAAATGGTTGCTAAAAGATGGAGGCTTGTTTCTCGGCTAAGGGATCCCATTCACTAACAGTAGGAAGAAATCGAATGCCTCCTTGTTTAGTAAAAATGATACAATAGAAATCAATGAAAGCTCCTTCAATCTTTGTGTCATTGATAAGGCTAACTCCATGCCAGAAAGGATGTCGACAATGGAGCTCTTTCTTCTTCTAGGAGCCACAATACAAGCAGCCACAATACAATGGAAGAGGCTAGAGTTCACAACCCCAAATTCAAGCTAATTTGTTTTGGAGCTCTGCATCCATAGAAAATCCTCTTTGACTGCTATGGCAAGTAATTAGGCTTTCGTGGATGCCCTCTGTTCTCTTTGAACCAGCCCCAGGAGCAAGGGATTGTTTTCTTCTATGTTGTCCAGGATAGGTAGCTCGAGGGAAAGCTGGCCCTTCTTGTTAATTATACTGCCATAAGTGTCTATGTTCCATTTCTTCACAATCAATTTAAAACTCTTAAGCTTTTGAATGAATCTATGTCTAGGCCAACCCTTCATTGGAGTATTGAGCCACCAGTATTCCATCAATGGGTGAAAGTTTTTGTGATCCAGCCACATATTATGGAATCTGAAAGGGGGTGGGTCCCTGTTATTGTTTACCGAGCTGTATAGGGAAGTGGTCAAAGGTGGGCCTATCTAGTCTCTTGGCTTGTAAATTTTTGAAATAGGCCTGGAAGCCTTCATTGATGAGGAGTTTGTTGAGTCTAGAAAGTTTGGGTGAGGCTCGAAAGTCCAACCAGGTGTAGGTGCCATTCATAAGCTGAATATCAATCAAGGAGTGTTTCTGTATGAAGTCATTGAAGTTAAAATGAAGGCTCTGACCTTGGTTGTTTCAACGATCTTTACTCTGCTACCCCGAGATTGGGTATCAATGTGTAGGACTTTCTTTCTATGTCTATTGTTCGTGGGTATTTTGTTGTGGTCATGGTGATGGGTGAAGGAAGAAGCGGTCATTGGAGAAGGAGGGAGGGTTGTTGGAAGAAGGCTCAGCTAGGGAAGGAGAGAGGCAAGAGAAAGGGGGCAGGAGGGTCATTTTTCAATAATAGGAATGTATTCCAGTGACCTTATGGTTCTTATCAACTTTCACGTTTAATTTGATTTCTAGCTACAGAGTAGTTAAGGCATTGATGTCTATGTATTGTGTGAAAGTCATCTACTGCCGAGAAATGTGTATATTTTAATCGTTAGATTCTTTTTAGCAACAGTTTTAAAGGAATCAAACCATGAGAAAATAATTTTTCTAGCCCCTTTAGAGATGCAATTATTGTTTTTTTTAGAAACGAGACACCAATCTTTCATTAATAAAATGAAGAGAAAAAGAGTACAGGAAACAAATCAAACAAAAGGAAAAAAGAAGCAAGCAACATCAAAAGAGAAGAGCACCAAACAGAAGTGCTAAAATTAGAAAATTCTTAAAGGAAGGCTTCCGAGTTGCAAGATATTTGCTGAATGGAATAGCTTGAAAAAGCCTTTGAAAAAGAAGCCCACAGGGAGACTTTTAGGGAAGCTGAATCAAATCTAGAATGCCAAGGAAAGCTAGAATCTTGAAAAATACGTTGGCTACGCTCCCACCAAATCTCGTAAAGTAGACTTTTAACTGAGTTTATCCACAAGAAGAGAGCTTTGTTGCGGAAGTAGGGGCCAAGGAGCAATTGCAGAGTATTTTCTTTTGTATTGTTTGAGAAAACCCACGTCATGTTAAACTTGGCAAGTAATCTTTGCCAACAGAGAGATGAGTAACTGCATGCGAAAAACAAATGATTGCTATCTTCCGATGCTAGTGAGCAAAGATGGCAAATTGAAGGTTGTATTGTGATTTTGCAATTTTCTTTGAAGAACTTCAGCGGAGTTTAAATTTCCATTTAGCAACACCCAAGTAAAAACGTTGATCTTCTTCGGGCTCTTAGATTTCCAGATGAACTTAAGCAGATGTTTGTTTATACAAGGATTAGGAGACAAAAAAGCACATGCTGATTTGACTGAAAACGGTCTTGAATCTTCCAAAATTCAAACAAGAGAGTCTGCAGAGAAGGAGATTGATTTCTGAGATATCAAACTGAGGAGATCTACAAAGTTCATGATTTCATCATCTTTTAGCGGCCTTCTAAACTCAATATGCCATGATAAAGTAAGATTATCCCAAAATGAAAATACCGAACCATCCTTATTTAAAGAGATAGAAAATAAATTGGGGAATTGATCCTTCAACGGCGAGCTACCAATCCATAAATCGTGCCAAAAAAGACTTTGATTTCCATTGCCAATCTTTATAGCTACCAAAGATTGGAATGATTCCCAAACTCGTGAAATATTTATCCATGGACTTTTTAGACTCAAAGAAGACTTTCTTTGCAGTTTCCATCCCGGGAAAACTACACCATGGATACTAGCAATGACCGAGGTCCACAAATGATCTGGTTCTTTAAAATACCTCCAACCCCATTTAGCAAGTAAAGCAATGTTTTTATGGTGGAAAGCATCCAAACCTAAACCCCCTTTATCCTTTGCTTTGGAGACTTTGTTCCAACGAACCAGATGACTTAAGCTGCCATTTTCCGAACCAGCCCATAAGAACTTTCGAACCATTCTTTCCATAGATAAGGCCACTTGTGAAGGCATTTTGAATATTGACATATGATATAACGGTAGATTGGAAATGACCGAAGAACATAAAGTTAGCCTTCCACCACGTGATAATGTGAAGTGTTTCCATTTGTCTAGTTTCTTTTCAACCTTATCTAGTACCGGCTGCCCAAAGGATGGGCTCGTAGGGTGGCCACCGAGAGGAAGCCCAAGATATAAGAATGGGAGGGCTTCAACCTTACAACCGTGCTTGGAGGCTTGAGGAGCAACCTTTTCTTCATCCATATTTAACCCACAAATAGAAGATTTTTCCCAATTTATCTTTAAGCCAGAACACCATTCAAAAAGCTCAATGGTTTTGATAAGCACTTCCATCATTTGATCATCATCTTTACAAAAGATCAAAGTATCATCAGCGAATTGGAGCAAAGGCACATGAACCTTGTCCTTTCCAACTTTGAATCCTTCATAGATACCTTTCCCATATATGTTGTCAATCATTGTGCTAAAGACATCACTTACAAGAAGGAATAAGAAAGGAGAAAGAGGATTGCAATTATTGTTAACAATATGATTTAGGAAACACATGTTTTTATGCTTATAATTGGAATACAAGAACTGAATGTTGAACCACCATGAAATGAAATTATAACAGTAGGTTTTTCTTCTGGGGTATTGTTTTTCTTTTCTGTACCAGGGATCTTGGAGAGAATTCTCTATCTTTGTGTACTATAAGTTTTATGAAATTCATATTTATTTTTTTCAAAAAAAAAATTGTTTAACTTAAGTTGATAAAAGTCCTATGTGGCTCTTGGTGGCCCAGTCTGCAAATATAGGCATTTCTTCATAAATCTGTTGGACGAAGTGAAGCTTTACTTACTATCTGTATCACCTTAAATAAATTAGGCGAAAACATAAAAAAAGCAAATATAAGTATGCCCTAAATTGCCTTATTTTCAAGCCTTTTAGGTGGTTCCTCTCTTAACTGTGTCTACTCTTTTACCACAGGCCTGAAACAGAAGAGGAAAAGATTTTGAAAGAGGAAATTGATCTTCTTAGAAAGGAACTTGAGAAAAGTTTATCTTTGAATACTAACAAAGAATCAGTGCAAGAATCTACTGGAGAGATACAAAATCTGCGTGACAGATTAAATAAAAAAGAACGGGAACTGGAGACGCTTGTCCTTGGTTTGGATGATAAAGTTCGCTTCGGGAAGAAAGCCATAGAGAGACCTGGCTCTGGAGCTGGTAGGAGTAGGACTGCTGTCTTTTCAGAAAGACCACCTTCTCAAGGATCATTTGATGAGCCCAGAAGTTTCGAGTCTATGGACCGGCCTCGATCACGTGGCACTGCAGATGTATGGAGTAGATCTGCTGATGAAAGGAAACCTGTCCAAGGTGCCAGAGATAGAGGATTTTTGGGCAACAGAGACATGGAAAGGTTTGGGCTTGTTTGACATTTTGTTCCTCTTCTTGCTTCTTATACGTTTAAAATTTTTAATGTTATGTTGTATTTCATCTGCTAGAAATACAAATGGTACGTAGCTGAAAGTATTTATTCTGATTTTTTAACATGGGATGAAACGCATGTTCTTTATGGAAAGGTTGGTGCAGGAAATTAGGGGGGCATGTTTTGAAATTTTATGCTTAAGCTACTTGTTCCTCGTTCATTTTGTTCGATCGAAGTTATTCGGTCTTATGAAATGTATCATTCTGAATCTCAAATATGGTATTTGCATTCTTATGTCAGGTCGAGGGATAGATGGTAAGCTGCACAGTGGACACCATTGATTTTATGGCCTACTTTTGAGTATTGGAAGCTAATAATACATTGGTCTCACCGTTTCTCTTTTTGAGCTCCGTAAATTGGAGCTAGAGTACTACTGATCTGGTGCCAAACTTTTGTTACCCTTTCAAACTATGTAAAATTGTTATTTCTTCTTTCTTTTTTTTTCTTTTTTTTTTTTAATTGAAATTGAGGAGCCTGTATTATGGATAGGACTCAAAATATTACCAGACAGTTGGGATTCCCTAGTTTATTTCTTGCCTCTTGTAACAGCATTCTGTGTTATACAGCTAATTTCTTTCATTTTTGCACATGGTCATGTCTGTCTAAGTTGATTCATTTGCACGTGAAAGATGTTAGTAAACTTCTGTTTTTCTTGCCTGATCCGTAGGAACAAAATTGTCAAGTTTGTTGTTCCAATGATTGGATTTTATGAAATATTACCTAAAGTACCATTCTTCTTTCTGTTTACTTGTGTGACTTTTTTTAGGTTGTTGGAGACCCGGTTTTAAAATGACATTCTTCATCTTTTTCTTCGAATGGTGATTCCAACGATAACACTTCACATTTATTTCTTCTGTGACCTCTGTTTTTTTTGTTTTAAATACTAAATAAACAATATAACAAGAGATTGTTACAGTGCTTAGAGATTGTCCAATGGGAACTCAAAAGAACAATTTAACTATTGTTAGGCAACACTGATTATATTGTTTCTCAGATTTGAGTGACCACTAAAGAAATGGCTTTCTTTATTTAATATTAAATATCTTATTTTTAGGAGGAAAGCGTTAATCAAAATCAAAAGTCATTTTAAAATTGAGATATCAAAGCATTTCTCTGTTTTTTTTTTTTTCAAAAGAATAAAGAAAACAAAGCATCTATGTTGGGCGAAAGGTATATGCAATAAGAAAGATGACTAGATGAGATGTGATCAGACATGAGAAAACGAATCTTAATATGAAAAAAATACTGAAGAATCAAATAATTTATTCTGGTAGATGGAGTATATCTATAAAAATGTTATGCTCTAAATTATTTAATCAAATAAAACTTATGTTAATTATAGAGATGAAACAATGCAGGGGTTGTTTGGTGAAATGATTTCTTACCATCAATTTGAATGGCAGGTTAGAAAAACCCATGCCCACCAAGCAGTCCAACCAACCAACCAACCATTCTTCTTTCTTCCCAGAGGGTAGGAGGAAAGAGGTCTATTACCTTCAATGATACAATTTTTATTATGATTATTATTTTTTTTTTTTTATCATGAGTTGAAATAATAACAAGAAATGAATTCAATTTATGATAGCTATGCTATATATTTAGACAAGTCAAATAAAATAGAGATAAGTTAATTTAGATACTCACGAATATAAAAAAGTGTTATAAAAAATAAGTATACACATAATTATAGGGATGAAAACAAAATGAACCTACAAAAAAAAAAAAAAAAGTTATACATGACATTCTTGAACGTGGAGTAAAAACTGATCAATCAAATTGCCTCATTTATATTGCGTCTTCTATTCCAATCCAAAGATTGTTCCAATCTCATAGAAATTAGGATTGTAAAATCAGAATAATGTACACTCCCTTTGAATACAACTTTTTCAAATTCCCCAGAGTTAAAAGTGTGTTTATTTCTGAAAATTGTAAATTGATTACTTTCACCTCTGTACCTGACAGAGAACTTTAAAAAAAATAAGAAAAGGAACTTAAAAGCCATTCGCCAAGCCAAATATGCTTTTTGACTAAGGCACTCATTAGAAACGGAGGAGTTTGGATGAGTAGTGGCATCAGGACATTGGGAGAGTTATTTTGAGTCATTAAAATTAAAAACTAAAAACTATTTTGAGTGATTAAAAATTGAGGTTATAGTAATTGTTACTTTAGACGTAAATTTTTGTAGAAGAGTTGACACTACTAATTCGTTTGGATATAAATTTTGTAGAGTAGTTACAAAAATGAATGTTTAGAAATGAGTAATTTTGAGGTGGTAGTTCCATGCTTGGGCCGGAGGCTCCGGTTGGCCAATTCTAAAAAAAAAATAAGTGATGTTGAAATGATGAATTATTTTAATGATTAAAAATAAGTAGTTATTTTGAAGGCTTATAATAGTTTGTTTGGATGTGATGTTTTTAGGAATCGTAAATACTTATTTATAACTTTCCACAAAACCAAAAATCTAACACTCCTAGAGAATTATCCCTAACGCCTGTTTTGGGTAGGGAGATCAAATTAGGGAAGAAGAATAATTTTCGAAACTCATATTTGGGTTATGACAATCATTTTCCCTTAACTAATTTTCATTTCTCACATAACTAATATTCATCATTCTCATAATTAATATTTTTTCTTATAACTATTCTATGGATCCTAAATATAAATAATCGTTTTCCATTATCATTTCCTGCACTCAAACACATGTAACCTTTTATCATGACCATTTAATTCACTTTCAACACAAATAATCATTACGACAATATTCCTGTTCTCCATTAATCATTCATTCCCCTTGCCTAAATGACCTTAATTTTTTTTTTCACCAAACCTTTTATTTTCTTGTTCTTTTTAAGAAAACATTAGACAGTGTTTATCACATCGATTAAAAATACTCCAAAATGCTCATAGCTAAACTCAGGAATTAATTTATTGAGAGAACAAATATAATAATAAAACAACCAAAGGGACAGAAGAACGAAAGAAAGTAAAGCAGTAAAAAGGTGTAGATAGATCTTATGAAATTTGCTGATATATATATATATATATATATATATATATTCATATGGTAGAGATGTAGACATTGCAATTCAAGCTTATAGTTTTTTTTTTTTTTTTAAAGAATTCAAGCTTATATTAAACTTATAGAAAACACAAAATAAAAAATAAAAGAGAGAGAGAAAACAAAACAAACCAGTCACTGTGAGATTATGATGGAGTGGTGATGGGCAAGGAAAGGCAGGTACTGATAATTGGGCATGAAAATAATCTCCTCCTATCTGGCATGTCTAATCCTGTCCTTTTATAATTCAATCCATCTTTGCTTACCTCTTCTTTCTCTCTCCTCATGGGCCCCTCTATCTCTCTCTTGTAGTTTTTCTAGGGAGCTTAATCTGATTCATCAGCTCTAAACTTGTAAAAACTTGCAGAACCCAGTTTTGTTTTCACCATATCTTTCCATTTCCATTAAGCATTTTCTTCATTCAATCTTCCAAGCATACAGAAATAAGCAGAATTTGGATGATCCAACTGCTGTTGCATTTTCTTCAACCTCCCCAGATGTAGAAATTACTTCTCTAATGGACATTCCTGTTGGTGATGATGTTGTTGTTGCTGATGCAACTGATGATGATGGAGATTCAGAGCATGATGACATTGGCCTGAATATGAAAAGGCCATATCTTGGACCTGAACCAAACAGCCAATCATGAACATCCCAATAAACTTCTAATCTTGTTCTACTGATTAATACAGATTCATTGCCTCTGAACTTCCAGTGAAGGTGCTTGATTTTGATTGCTGCTTGCCCGTCGATTCTCATCTCAAGTTCCGGATCGAACGAATCTGAAAGACTGGGGTTTGTGTTATTGATGAACTCAATTGAGATTGTGTGGAACTTTCCTTTCTCGTGGAATTGAATCCTGGTGGAGAACATTTTCTTCCCAAATACATGTTCCTTCTTTGAAACTAAAGTTGGCTCAATCAAAGCTGGCCTGCAACCTGTCTTTCTGAAAGCATCTTTCTTGAGATCCCCAATAAGTAGAACAACTTCTTCTTCGCAGACAACGGCCACGTAGTAATCGGACCGTGGCTCGGTTTCTCCATTGAATTTTGCACTCTTGAGGTCCCAAACCACATCCACGGCTCGACCATCGACTTCAAAGTGTTTAGAGCCTTGTTTTCTCCAGAAGTACCATGGCTTCATCTCAACCTTACACTGATATTGCTGGTTTCCTTCTGGCCCTTGAACACAGATTGAAAGACCATGAAGTAACAGATTCTTACACCAAGTGACTGTGATAAGACGACACTGACCGACGATCTTCGTTTGATACACTGACATAAACATACTCTGACCTGACCTGATTACTGAAGCTGCTGCATCATTATTATTACTTTGCCTCTCCCCAAATGAGAAGCAAGCTGGATTTCCAATGGAATCATGCATGGTTTAGAAGTTGGAGATGGAGTTTGGGCTAAACTAGATGAAGATAATCTCAGTAGATAGCAGAAAGAAGCAGGCAAGGAGAGAGAGAGAGATAAAGGATATGAACTACAACAACATTAACACAGCTGCTCAGAGATCTACTTCATGAAAGTTGGTGATTAGCAATAGGAAAGAATCCATTATCTGAACTGGCTGTTCTGAATGTGGATAGGGAGGGAAAGAAATGGATGCATTTTGTAATGGAAAAATACCCTCTGCAAGCTGTGTTTGAGCATTTCCATGTTCCTTTTTTTAAAAAAAGGAAAAAAAAGGCTACAGAAATAAAACTATTTCTTCTACTGTACAAGTGATTTGGCCTCAATAATGGGTATTAACGCCTCCCATCTCCATAAATCTGAACTTTTTTCATGCTCGGTAAATAGCAGACAAATCCCATTTCATCCAATGTGAAAATCCCTCAAAAAAAGGATGACAAGAATTCATAGAAGTGGAAAGATTTCAGATAGTCTTTGAGGTACACGAGCATGTGAGTGAGGAAAAAAAAAAGAGAAACTTCATTAAAATTAGAAAATCATTTAGATTTACTATGTGTGCAGATGTTATTCTAATAATTTAATAAGTTCGAGATTTGTATTTTTCACCTGGGTTTCTCCTCCATAGCAGTGGAATTGTTGGGAAATGTGACTAGAAAAGGAATCTGAAATTTAGATAATGTGGAAATGTAAGAAGATCTGTAGTTAAGCAGAGGAAATGGTCTAGCTTCAGGATTCACTGTATGAGTACCAAAAAGAAGGATTACTTTGAAAGTAGAAAACAATAATGCATTACCCCACTTGTCTGCAGTTGAACATGAAGCATACAGAGAGAAACCAAAAAAAAAATCAGACAGCTTCAACTCCTCTATATCTGAATGACTTGTGAATCATTGTGTGTGATTAACCAAAGTTAACATTATTCTGTTAAATAAGAGCCAGTCAAACATGGGGATGGGGCTAATGGACGAATTGTTTATAATATTTACCGTACTTCTTTTTTTTTTTGAAAACAACGAAACAATATATTCATCCACCACAGGCCAAATCAGAGCGAAAGCGCTCCTCAATCACCACAGAAGCAACCTGCGAGGGGAGATTCCCCCGCTCCAAAACAAGTTTCCAATCCTCAATCACGGGATGGTCAGAAATAGTTACAAAATACAAGTAAAGAGGTGGCTGAAGCTTTGCAATGAGGTCAGCGGTTCGATTGCAAGCTCTACCACTAAAAGAAAATGATATATCCTTAAACCTAGGAATTAAAATCATATTATCAACTATAACATTGTTGAGTTCAGTAACATCTAAAATCCTAATATTTACCTTACTCCCCTAGACATTGCCTCCTTCTGAATTTGGTCAATGTTTAGCTCCAAAAGAGTTATCTATCTCCAACCTGATCCTGTATTTTTGTCCACTATAATTGACCCCACAGTTCTGCAATAATGACCACTTAAAACAACAGTTTTAAGTCCTTGCTTAAACATTGATCATCTTCATAATTTACAAAGCTGATGTATTAGTATTAGATTCGCTGCGAGCACAAGATTGTTCACTGTAAAACAAAATGGTGATGAAAATGATGGAGCATTACTGAAAAGGCGGTGTGGGATTGGATTTTCACTGGCGTAGACGAACTTGGCCCCTTCATCATTGAGGATAGAAATCAATAAATATTCTTTTTCTTAAATTATTGAGGATAGAAATTAATAAATATTCACAACCTTGGCCCCCTCATCATCTTAAAAAATTTCAAAATTATTCCAGATAAAAAAATGTATACAAAAAGGTCTACAGAACCTAAAAGGAGGGAATAATTCAAGATGGATATTTAATTGTTGCTACAAAGAAAATCAAAATCTACCTGGTTCTAGACTCGGATAACTAAAATGAAATAAATAAATCTTCTTCTAGTACAAGTTTTTACCGCTATCAATACAATGGTCAAAGTTATCTGTATTTTCCTGAACTAAAGTGGCTTAAGTCGATTATCATTACGGTAATATCATCCCGGCTACCTCTACTTAGAGCTAGATCTACAAGTTCCTTACAAGCAGCCAAAAGTCTACTTGAAGTGGGCCTCTTCCTATAGCAATCATTATTCTCCTTAGATGAAGATTCCGTCTTCAGCTTTTTATGTCTGAACAATGATATTCTCCTTGATTTTGATCCAGGACTTTCAATTGCACATGTATAGTCGTATTCACATTCTTCGTAGCTATCAGTTACCTTCTCATAGATTGGAGATTGCCCCACCGCTTTCGGTTGCGTGACTAACGAAACTCTCCGTAGTTTTGATGAACTTGGATTCACAGAGCAACGGGTATGGCTAATGCTTCTCAAGGACCCTTTTGATAGTCCAAAACTTTTATCCATCAATTCCAATCGTGTCACAATATCAACAGTCTCTTGGTTCCCAACCTATGAAAATTTTGTCGACTTTAGAGTTAATATCAATTACCAAAACAATAGAACCATCTATCCTCTGATTGACTTGATATTAAAAAACTGGTTTCCTTTTTGAGCAGGTTAACTCATTACTGAACAACTCCCCATGTAAAAATCAAGTGACTGAACAACTTAACAGATTTCTTAAGATTAGCATCGACTTCATCTTTATTGTTCAAGTTTATTCTTCGCTAATACCCTAGGAATCCTTTTCAAAAAAAAAAAAAAAAAAAACCCCTAGGAATCAGGTTTCATAGGTGGTTTAGTAAACTTGAAGGTCAATCAGCTACTCTCCTAATTTAGTATCTCATTATACTCTCAGGATAGGAGTTCATTATGCTATACTTCCCTAATAACTCAACCTACTTTAACATATGGTCAACAGAGACTCTCACGTTACACATTTTGCAGAATATCACTAAAAGATAAGATACCAAGAACAGATGTATATATGTGTGTATATATCTTTTAATAAGTTATTTTGGAAATAATACAGTTAGCAAACAGATTTCCTAGTACAGGTTTTTCCAAAAGATAATTTTAAAACTTCATGTCGGACATCGTCTATTGAAGAGAAAATTCAACTTCTTTGGTTTTCTTTTATAATGGATCCTTTTGAATCACTTGTTTGGTTTCTTTCAAATTGCATTCTCTCTTAAACTCATAAAAGAAGATCCCATACTTCATTTAATGAAATCAACATGTAAGAGTGATTTCAAGTATACATAATTTCAAATTTGTTTCCAATCTAACGTATTTTCCAAATAAATTTTGTAAGAACACAATATTTAAAAATAATAATTATATGCGTATTTATCTGTGTACATAATTTCTTTACAGAGGAACTTAAAAAAAAATCTAGGAAACTCATGCATACCTTTTCCCATAGCCCATCAGTGGCTAGAACAAGAAATTCCATGTCTTCACTAAGAGGTAAGACCTTTGAATCAGGCTCTGCCAGCACCCAGTCCTTCAAATGAGCATCACCAATGCTTCTAGAAACAGAAAGAACTCCATGAACTCTCCATGCGCCCTTATGAATCTCAACATATCCACCCTACATCACAATTTAGAAGCTCTCTATCATCACCATCATCTCTACTCATGATAATCAAGTTCACTATATAACCTTTTTTTACACATATATTACAGATGGTACCTTGTTTTCAATTCTTTTGCGTTCTTCCTCCTGTTCGACTCTATGATCTTTTGTTACCGCTTCAGCTACTCCGCCTCGAGAAAGAACAGCCCTACAATCTCCCAAATTGGAAACAAAAACTTCTCCTCCTCGAATCAGAGCTGTGACACAACAGACACCACTGCCTAAACCCTAGAAAATCATGAGATTCTTTATTTATTTATAAAACAGTAGTTCATTTCATGGTAGACAAGAAATTGAAATGCAAAGGAAAAAATGCAGCTCCATTTGCAATTACCAGATTCAAGAAGTCGCGGTCTGTTTTTAAGAAAGCAGCTTTAATTGCTTTCTCCTTCTCCATAGATCCCGTGCAATTGCCAACCTCTTCAAGTATGTTATTGTGCAAATTTTCTGCAACAAATTTTGCTGCTTTCCTGCCTCCATGGCCATCATAAACACCAAAAAAACCCTAGAAAATGATAGACGATTCATGACACAAGTAAATCAAGCTGCTGGAATTTTAAAAGAAATGAAAGCTAGCTCAATTACATCATTTAAGTGTCCATTCAAGCAAGGAATGATCGTGTGAGTATCTTCCATGAACCTCTTCTTCCCCTTAAGGGAGAAAACCCCCACACGATCTGAAAAATCTGCAAACAAACATGATAAATCATGACCGAATTAGCAATTTCTTCGCGCACACAGTATACAGTAAAACTCAAATTACAACTTCTGATTCTAAATAGTTCGATATCATATCGCAATTCAGAACCAGCAACGAAACAACTTCGAGTTCTGGCATTCAATCTTAAGAGAGATTAAGTAATGCAAACTGCAAAGACATTGGCACAACACAATAAGGAAAAAGCTTAGAAGCAAAGAAGAGAGTAAATGAAGTTCACCATTCGCGGGGGAAGAGACGCTATCGGTTCGGGAAGTGGCGTGTTCATGAGGTTTTAGGGGTTGAATCTCTTGTAAGACGTTAGGGATCTGGATCTTGGGAGGCCTTTTCCGCTTCAACAAACAAGACGACGAGTCGCTAAATCGCAATCCACAGGGTTTATCGCTCATCTTTGAAAGAAAGAAACACTCTAACGGCTATGAAGAATGTGAGTGAAACTACTAAATAGAATATAACACATATTGGCGTTGTTGCCCGTTGGATGAATATTATGATCTAACTAGCCGTTAAATCAAATACTTTTTCCTTCAAAATAAATAAATAATAATAATAATGAAGGGAACTTTTTAATCTCTGGTTTCTAATATAGTTCTAATTTACTCATTAAATTTTAAAATTCAATACTTTTATTTCGTTGACTTTTAAGAGGGGTTTGCTTATTTACATTGAATATTTACTAACTATTTTTCAAAAGACTATATCCAAACGAATTATTTTCACCTTTTAAAACAATTCCTTATTTCTAATTACTCAAAATAAGTTTTCATATCTAACAACTCATTTCTAATTATTAATTTCTAACTACTCAAAATAACTCCCAATTTTTAATAATTTATTTTTAACTATTCAAACTAATTCATTTTTAACTACCAATTTCTAATTATTTATTTTAACTATTCAAAATAACTATTTATTTCAAATTCACATACAAACAAACAATTGTCTCTAATTGGTCTACAAAAAAAAAAATCACACCCATGCGAGTTCTTGGATACAATTTATAAAAATCTACATCCTCTTAATTTTGTAACTATTCAACTCTTTATTTTCGAGTCAGGTTGGGTTAAGTTTTCAAGTTGGGCTCTCGAGTTGACTTAATATTCTATTTCTTTTATAAAACAACTATATTCATAGCTCATAAATATATAAACAAATGAATAAAAGATGGATTATGCTTTAATTAAACTTAGATAACCTATTTTATTAGTGCACGTTATCTATAAAACAACTATATTCATAGCTCATAAATATATAAACAAATGAATAAAAGATAGTTTGAACGAGTCAAAACTTGGTAACCAACCGAATCCAACTCAATCCTTACGGTTTGGATTGATTAGTCGAGCATGTTGAGGTTGTTAGTTCTTTTGTACACCCCTAGTAACTAACGATTTTATTAACTTATAAATTAAAAGCGAATATTATTAAAATATCAATGGTAAAAGTGTATAATTTTAAAATATAAAAATTAAATTGAAATTATATCTCGAATTTAGGGACTAAAAAAAGAATTTCCCCACAAATTAGTTGCAAATTTATAAAGTTTATGTTCTTATTTATTTATTATTTTATTTTTTTGAAATAATTTATTTATTTTTTTCAATATTTAGATTGTAATCTAAAAATATAGATGGAGTAGGCTTAGTAGACAGGGTATTCGAACGTTTAACATTAATACATGCCAGCTTTCTGTTGACTTGAGCTTTGACGAGTTTATGTTCAATTAATCACTCAATTTAAAACAAACTATTTGTGGTAAAGTAGAATAACTTCATAAATTAAAAGAGAATAAACAAAAAAACATGCATTAAAATGTTTTTTTTTATCCTTCTTGTGGCCCGTTAAACGATGGACCAGATTTAATATTTATAAATGAAAGTAAACATAATTTAATCCACAATGTGTTAATAAATTTGTTTTAATTCTTTTTAGACTATTTTTTTTTTCTAAGACTTAAGAATGCAAGTTATATTAAAATGTAATTCTTTTTTACATCAAAATGTGAAATTATAAATATATCCATGTGTGTATCATAACGATGATAAAAAAGTCAATTGTTTGAAGTTGAAACCCCAAACATGGTTGAATATTGTAGGAAAATTAATTAAATAGGAAAAAGAAAATTGTATTTGGGAAGAGAGAAAAAAATGCAAAAAAGAATTTGCTGAACTCACTCTTATTTATTTGATTTTTACTTCAATAATTTATAGAAAATTACAGCCTAAAAATAAATCGCATTATTCCCACTCTCTAAATTTGGGATCCACTATCGTACTATTGCACGATCTGATTAATGGCTAAAGATTAAAAACACGATTAATAAATAAAATAATAAATTTAAATCAGAATTAATAAATAAATAAAGTAATAATCAACATCCCTCCTTAATTCTGATTTGGAATGATCTTCATGCTGAGCACGTTCCTTAATTTGATGAACTTCAATGGGTTAATGAAAATATGTCCAATCTCAACTTTTGACTTCTTCCATAGAATTTTCCATTCCTTTTGTGCAGCCAAATAAATAATTAATCTCACCATTTCCATTTTGGCTATAGAAGAAAATATTTCTTCATAATCATAGTCTTCTTTTTGCTTAAATCCCTTCGCCACCAGCCTTCCTTTGTATTTGTCAATTTCACCATTTGTTTTAACTTTGATTTTATATATCAACTTCACATCAATTGCTTTGTGTCTTTTTGGAAAATCAGTCAACTGCCATGTATCATTTTTCTCAATTGCCATAAATTCTTCATTCATAACCTTTTGCCATTTGAGATTTTTAATGACATTTTCGAGTCCAACGGGTTCTGAATCTGCAAAAAAAGCAAAATGGACTAATTCTCCATCATTATCAATATCATCATCGAGATTAACCTCATAATCTTGAAGATGTGTAGGTTGTCGCTGCTCTCTTACATAGTAGTTACAATTGGAGCTATAACTTCAAGTTGAACAGTAGGTGTTTCTTCATTGACTTTATCTTCTACATCTGCATCCTCATTCAAAACATAAATGTAACGTTTTGTTGAGTCTATGTCACCTGTTGTATTCCAATCCCATACCTCGTCTTTTGCAAATGTAACATCACGACTTACTATCACTTTCTTTGTCATTGTATTGTATAATTTGTACCCTCCTTGCTTATATCCAATGAAAAAATTGTCTTCACTGTCCTATCACCCAACTTGGATCTTGTTGCCTTTGGGACATGAGTATAAATAATTGATCCAAATATCTTCAAGTGTTGGATATTGGGTTTGAATCCACTCCATGCCTCAATAGGAGTTGTGTTGGGAAGACTTCTTGTAGGTGATCTGTTCAACAAATACACATGATACGATTTCAGCCCAAAAATAATTTGGCATACCTTTCGCTTTAAGCATGCTCCTGGCCATATCCATAATCGATCTATTCTTTCTCGCAGCTACTCCGTTGTGTTGAGGAGTGTAGGGAACAGTAATGTTATGTTGCAACCCAAGTTCTTCGCAATGATTTTTGAAATCATTGGACTTGTACTCACTTTCTCCATCATTACGCATCATCTTGATTAATTTACCACTCTGCCTTTCCACAAATACTTTAAATATTTTAAAGCAGTAAAATACCTCATCTTTGCTCTTCAATAAATAAATCCAAGTTTTCATTGAAAAATCATCGATAAATGTTAGAAAATACTTGTTCCCTCCAATTGATGATATGTTCATTGGGCCACAAACATCTGTATGAACTAGCTCCAAAGGAAATTTCGCACGCCAAGGCTATGCTTAACAAAAACTGTCCTGTGATTCTTTCAAAAAATACAAACTTCACACAATTGATCAAGGTGATGAATATTGGGTAAATCTTTCACTAAATTATGTTTGAAAATATTTTCCAAACTCTGAAAATTTAAATGCCCAAAATGTAAGTGCCATAACCATGATTCATCATTCACCATTGCATTTAAGCACTTGAAATCGCCCATATTAAAATCTACTGGAAACATACGATTTTTTGATAAAAAGGTTTCAAGAATCATATTACCTTCTTTATAAAAAAATTGAGAATTTATTTCCAGAGATGTGCATCACATAACTCTTTTTGGCCAACTGTCTCATACTCAACAAATTACTTTTCATATCAGGTATGTAGAAAACATTTGAAATGTACCTTTGATCATATTATTCAAGGTTATAAGAATTCGCCATTTTCCAGACACCGGAACGAATTTTCCATCACCAAATTTCACTCTTGTGCAAAATGATTCATCAAAATCTGCAAACAGCTCTTTATGGCCACACATGTGATTCGTGCAACCAGTATCCAAATACCAAGTCTGGTAGTTTGCAGTTTCAATTGGTGTGGCTACCATTAATAATGCATGATCCTCTTCGTCATAATCTGCTTCTTGAGCACAATTGGCAGTTTGATTATCAGCTTTTGATCTGTACTCATTTACATAATGGTTAAGCTTGTGGCAATTATAACATTCCACATTTGATTTATTATACATGCCTCTATATCCTCTACGACCACGTCCTATTTGCCAATAGGAAATTGAATTTGGATTGTTATTGAAACCAGTATTATTTTGGTCAGTATCTCCATGATTCTGGCCACCACGACCTTTGTTGGAATAGCTACAACCACATCCACGGCCTCTGCCTCGTGAACTTGAGCTACTAATTGAGGCTTGCGCTTGTAAAACCTGTTCAATTGGTTTTTCAATTTTACTGTCATTCATCCGTGCTCATGCGCTTTAGGGAACCAGACAATAACCTTACTATCATTTTAGACAGGTCATTGACCTCTTAAATTGCAGCAACAACATGTTCAAATATGGGAGTTAAAGACCTAAAAATCTTCTCCACATTTGTTTGCTCTGAATGTGTTTCACCATTGGACTTCATTTGGTTTGTCAGGGCAAGAATCCTATTGATATACTCATCAGCGGTTTTTGTCGTCTCTATCTGCAGCAACTCATATTGGCGTCTTAGAGTTTGAAAATGCACCCTTTTGATCTTGTCATCACCTTTATATAAGAGGTTGACAAAACGGTCCTGGCCTCACTTGAGGTCGTTGCTCCTTCGATTTGCTCAAAAGTCTCATGATTCATTCCTTGGTGGATGAAATACAACGTCTTTTTGTCCTTCTTCTGTTTGCGAGGCGCTACTCGTTGCACATCAGTTGCATTTTCAGCTAATGCATAAAATTTATTTTCCACGATATCCATAACTCATGGTAATCGAAGAGAACTTTCATCCGTACAGACCACCTATTATAATTCTTTCCATCAAGAATAGGGACTGATAATTGGGTAGAATTATTCATGATAACAGACAACTTGGCTCTGATACCACTCGTAGGAAAATTAATTAAATAGAAGAAAGAAAGTTGTATTTGGGAAGAGAGAAAAAAAAAAAGCAAAGGAAAATTTGCTGAACTCACTCTTATTTATTTGATTTCAGTTATTTATAAAAAAATTACTGCCTAAAAATAAATCCCATTATTTTCACTCCCTAAATCTGGGATCCACTATCGCACTATTGCAGGATCTGATTAATGGCTAAAGATTAAAAACACGATTAATAAATAAGATACTAAATTTAAATCAAAATTAATAAATAAAAAAAATAATAATCAACAAATATATTATGTTACTAAAATTTTGAAATATCTGAATTACAGTTAAAGAATTAATAACTTTTATGAAAGATTAATGATCACAGTTAACTTTGAGGACTTCGTTGACTGTGTCCACACTGGAGTTTCGAAAGGTCTAAAAAAATCCTCAAGAAAAGTTGTTTTTCTCAGATGTTTCAAGATTTCCGCTTCTATGTTCTTACAGATCTTGCTCCGTTTCATCTGGGTTTCTTAGTCTCGGTTAGTCCAACCCCATTAATTTCTCTGTTTTTAATCTCTTTAATTCGTTTTCCATTTCAGTTCGTTCAATAGCAATCCATACTTGGGCTTAGAAATTATTGATGTTGTTTTTTTTCTAAATTGTGAAATCTTCGGTAAGCTCAGCAAGTGGGCTGACTTTAGTTTTTGTTTAGGTTTGAATTCTCTAGTAACATTTATGAATGTTCAAATTTCAGTTTATTTCTGTATTTCCTTTGTTTTCGGGGGTGTTTCCAGTTTTTTTAGTTGACTTTTATGGTTGGAAGCTATTAGCGATTTCAATAACTGGATTTTGATTCTTCCCAACGAGTAGCACGGTGGTTGAAGGTTTGGGACGTGCATAGTTACTCTGGGTATACTGGAGCAAAGCTTCGATTTCCCGTTTTTCAAAAAAAAAAAAAAGGATTTCGATTGAATTTGTTTGTCAATTTTGCAGATAGACTCTGATGTGAATTTGGATTGAGGTTTGGATGTTAATATGGGAAATTCGTCACGAAGGTAAAGATTTCTGTATTTTCTCATGGAAATCGTTTATGTTATCGTATGAAGCTTAATGGAATTTGCCCATTTTTTGTTTTGGTCCCGTTAGTAGAGTACCACCCAATGAGGTCTTAACCATGAAGCTTATCGTTGCTGCATTTGTGGGAGTAGTAATTGGCTTCTCCATAGGAATTTCATTTCCAGTGCTGTCATTAACTAAAGTATGAACGGGAATGAAAGCTTTTATTACTGTTCCTGGAAAGTTTTTTTTTTTTTTTCTTTTTTGGGACTCTCTTATATGGTTTTATTTGTTTACTGTTTCTTATTTGGCAGCTAAATCTTCCATCCAATATTCTTCCAACTGTTGGTATTGCGTACATCAATGGAAGATCGAGAACCTCAGACCGCTCCAGGGAGTTATTTCTCAATGGTCGGCCCTCTGCGAAGAATAGTCATAGAAACTTAAATCGAATGCAGATGTTGAATGGAACATCAGAGGTCATTCCATAACTCTTGACAAAATGTCCTCGACAGCTTGCTTTCATATCTCGTAGTAAATTAGCTGCTATTAGGGACCTTAATCAGTTCATGTATGGTTCCAATTGCTGATGGGAAGTCATGGGCTCATTGGGTCTTTTTAACTTTAGTTGTAGCAAGCTTAGTAATGAACCTTATCAATGCTAATGCGAAGAGCTTGACATGCTTTGTGAATCAATTGTTGCATGATGTATTGTGTATTTTTCCTACTGTTATTGATTGAAATAATTTTATGGCAGATATGGACACTGATGAGATAAATATGTGGCGTTGGAGTGAAATAAATGTAAAACGATAAAACTGGTAAAAAATTGAATTACAAATTCACTCAACTAAACAATGAGGTTTACCAGTTACTGTTTACAGTTAAATGATTTTCTTGAGTGGATTTTGATGGGAAATTGAGGCAAGATTTTGATGGGAAACCATTTGGGCTTATATATTATATTGCTTGCAGATAGGATTTAATCTTTTAATTTTGATAGGGTGAACTTGCGAGCACTTGAGTATGTAAATTATCTTTTAACTGATTTATTCTTCTACACTCGATTTCTGGCTTGTTACCAAATAAAAAGATTGTCTAATAGAGCCATGTTTCCCCTTTTGTAAGAATGTCTTAATTGAAGTTTCTACATAAATATAGTACCTAAATTACAGAAATGTTTAGTAAATTAGGTAGAATCGATTTCATGGATCATCAGAGAAACAGAACAGTGTGGCTTACGATTGCTTAAATACCACCTCGTCGTTCTGATTGTATACTTAATCGCTTAGTATGGAGTTTTAGATGTACTGGAATGGCATTCTTATGTGTAAACCAGTTGAAATGTGATTGCTACCTACATTCTTATTTACTTGCATCTTGTGTTCAATTTGTGTACAGATTTGGGCGCCATCAAATCCTAGAGGTGCAGAAAGCCTACCTCCAAAAATTGTCTCTTCTGAATCAGATTTATATGCACGTAGGCTGTGGGGTAATCCTAGTGAGGTGTGTATACCACCAAAGTTTGAAGTTTATGTGACTTCAACTTTTAACTCTTCAAATACCACCAATACAGGCCTCAATTTGTTAAAATAGTCGCTTAATGCTAATGTCTTATACCTTTGCTATTATTAAGTATGATCACATAATGGGAATCATGAAAGAGCCTAATTTTATATAATGATTGTTTTAAGACACTGCGTAGTATAGTTATGTTTATGTAAAGTTGAGTTATGCAGTAGTTGGTCATATCTGCCCCTTGCTATATAGTATACGGCAGGAAAAAGAAGCTGCCCTGTGTTGGCTTATACGTTAACATACTTCAATAGAATCTTATAAAGCTAGAGACTGATCAAAATGACCTTTGCAGGACCTGCCCACCAAGCCACAGTATCTTGTAGCTTTTACCGTTGGTTACAATCAAAGATACAATATTGATAGAGCAGTCAGAAAGGTCTGTATATGTATATATGTGTGTTTGTATGTGTCTACGTATTCGAGAGATTAATTATGCTTCTCAACAGTTTTCAGATAATTTCGTAATACTTCTCTTTCATTATGATGGACGGACATCAGAATGGGATGAATTTGAATGGTCAAAGCGAGCTATTCACGTAAGTGCTCGTAAGCAGGCCAAGTGGTAAGGAATCACTTCCAATTCTCTTTGTTATGAAAACAACAATCAACGATCAATAGAAAATAATAAAAATGTAAAAGAAGAACACAACACTAGAATTACATGGTTCACTATCAATATGTTAATTGTTAGCTACATCCACAGGTAGAGGAGAGAACCGTTTATTTCTTTTAGGAGATAAGTTACAAAATGTTGATCAACTGGGGTTAGGGTTTTAAGAGAGTTTATATAGTGCACTCTCATAAAACCCTATTACAAAATAGACCCAAATACATAAAAGTTCAAATCCTATTTTGTTTAAGTTTCGGGGGCGTTGCAACGAGCAGCGAGACCCCTGACTAAGTAATTGTGAGACATAAACAGTTTAAGGCATATCTCAGCACTCTTTTATATTGATTTTTATTATGAAACTTAGTTCATGTTCTGGGTGATGTATAAATTATGTTTTTACTTTAGTTTTCTGAAATTCTTCCAAGGTGGTATGCCAAACGATTTTTGCATCCTGACATTGTTGCACCATTTGAATACATTTTTATTTGGGATGAAGACCTTGGATTGGATCGTTTTGATGCAGAAGAGTGAGTTTGCCACACGTTGGATTGTTTATGTTCTTTGGTTCTTCTTCTATCTTGTGTCTTAACCACACTAAATAATTCAATTCAGATATATAAAACTTGTAAGGAAGTATGGGTTAGAAATTTCACAGCCTGGTTTGCAACCAAGTAAAGGTTTAACGTGGCGAATGACAAGGAGAAGAGATGGAAGTGAAGTTCACAAGTAAGAGTAATAGGACCTTTTTCTTTCAGTTGAGAATAATTATATTGACTGTATATGTCACTTATTTCACTGAATTTCTTCAGAGATACCGAAGAAAGACCAGGGTGGTGCATGGATCCTCATTTGCCTCCCTGTTCTGGGTAAGCAATCCTCTATTTTGAATAATCTGATTCTAGAAGTTGTAGCCTTCTTATATCCAGCATTTACTTTATACAGTTTTGTTGAGATCATGGCTCCAGTTTTTTCCCGCGAGGCATGGCGTTGCGTTTGGTATATGTTACAGGTTTCAGTTCGTTTTCTTCCTACTTTGTAAATTTTTCCTGTAGATCCTCCTCTTCTTTCTCTTTAATTTTGTTGACATTTTACATTTTGGGATTTTTCTATTAGAATGATCTGATCCATGGATGGGGTCTTGACTTCCTCCTTAGAAGATGTGTGGATGTGAGCAGCCTAACTTTGTCTTGTTTTCATTACTTTGCTGGATTCTTATTGTTTTCATTACTTTGCTGGATTCTTATTGTACTTCCATTAAACTTCATTTCTTAACAAACAGCCTGCACATGAAAAAATTGGAGTTGTTGATGCCCAATGGATTGTTCACCAAGGTCTGCCTTCCCTTGGAAGCCAGGTAAAGGAAAATAATTGGTTACCTTACCTTACCCTCCCCCATTTTCCTTGTAAAAAAAAAACTGTTAGTATTGCAGAGTAGAAAATTTAGTTGCTATTTGCTAATTACCTCATTTGCCTTTTCCTGTAGGGAGAATCACAAGATGGAAAGGCACCATGGGTTGGGGTATGTGAAGTTCAACCAACAAAATCTCATCATCAGATTCATTGTTCAATGTTGTATGTATCTACTGACATCTTATGGGAATTTTGATAGGTAAGCGAACGGTGTAGAAGAGAATGGACAATACTTCAGAGTCGGTGGACAATCGCGGAGAATGCGTACTTCAACGATGTCGAGGATGGGCTCATCCCTTCTCATATGCATTAGAGAGAACAAAACCAATAGACCTTAGGTTGTACGATAGTACATGCATTAGTATTAGGCCAAGATTTAACTTCGTAAAGATCATGAGAGAGGCAAGTAAGCTCTTGAGTCGTTACTTGATCAATTTTTTATTTGTACAATTCAAATCAATTTCCTTCATTTTGTAACACTATTACTAAGAATAGAATTCTCATAGGCTTGTATTTGAAACTTTGGTGTAAACTGATTGGTCTCATGGGAGAGCTGAACTGTAGTAACCTGATTGTTAGACTAGCCAACAGCAGAAAACTTGAATGTTTTGGTACTTTAAGCTTCCCTGTGAGACTAAAACATGGCAATAGTGGTGTGAACTTTCTTTCTGTAGGAAACAATAGTGAAAATGATTACCATCAAAGATGAACCGTGCCATCAGCCAAGACAAATAATTTGACAATGGCTGCAGCCAGAGCTGATCTTATGGATATGGAGAGACAGGAAGGATGTAGCTTGCACCGGGACGAGCCAGCACTCACGGTCGTATGTCGTGTTGGAAAAGGTTATGATAGAATAGAATCTATGCGAAAAGATTAAAATATAATTTTGGTTCCTAGACTTTGATATTTGTCTAGACTTTTAAATATTTAATTTTAGTCTCTAAATTTTAAAGTTTATTGTGTTCTAGTCTTTAAATTTTCAAATATTTCTTTTTAGTCTTTCAATCTCATAAAAGTAAAAAATCATGTCCCTCCTGTTTAGGGGAGAGAAGAGTTGAGGAATGAGAGAAGTAAATTTTTTTAAATAATAATGATCAATTTTGAACTTTTCTTTGAATGGGTAGGAATAAAAATTGACATTTAAAAATTGAAAAATTACAATAAAAACTAAAAATTTGATATTTAAAAGTTTAGAGATCAAAATCAAACAACCTCAAATTTGAGACACCAAAATGATATTTTAACCCTAAGTATATACTTGTTGGGAATCTGCTTTATATTCGCTAAACTCTATACTTTATACATAACATGCAAACTGAACGTTAGAATATGTATTTTGATCGATTCAGAAAGCTTATGGAAATATACTTTCTGCAGTCTTAACCAAGTAATAATGTCCTAGTTTTACTTAGAATTACTGTGATGAGTTACTGCTACACTTTATCTAAATAATTTTATATTGTCTTTTAATTTTTGTTTTATGCGTTTTAAACTTCTTTTCAAGGACATGAATTATGGTGTGTACCCTAAGTCATGGATAGGTATATAGTTCTCTACTTTTCTTTGATATTAAAGTGTAGCCTAAGTCATGAATAGATTATACTTTCTACTTTTCGTTAATGAATAAACTATACTTTTAAGAAAGTAAGAATACATTATTTTGATATTAAAGTGTAGAAGTATATAGTTTTCTACTTGATGGTCCTCTTATCTAAACAATAGCCATTGATTGTACATTTTGCTTTTCTAATTTCTTTAGATTTTCATTTTATTTTATTTTATTTTCTTGGGTTGATGATGTCTTTTAATTTGATTTTAATTATGTACATTTTGAACTTTTTTTTTTTTCAAATATCAAGAACATGAATTATGATTGGTAGTCTAAGCCACATAATTTCTACTTTCTGTTAATAACTGAATTATACTTTTTTGAAGTACGCATACATTATTTTGATATTAATGCTTGTGAATAATGTACCATTATTTTTATGAGAATTAGAGGTATAGTATAATAATTAGCTGAAAGATTAGTAATCTTCGAATAATATTAGAGTGCACGAGAGGGAGTGAAAAAGTAAGGAGAGTTTTTTTTTTTTGAAAGAAAGAAGGAGAGTTGACCCACAAAGGTGTAAATAAATTAGTATTATTTTTTTAAAGAGAAAGAATTAAAAACTAAATAGTTATTTGTTAAAAGTTAAAATTCCCTCTGGGTGAAAAATATTAAATCCTTCCACCATCACATGCACATATATGATAAAATATATATATATTTTTTGAAAATTGTAATAAATGAACTATTCTAAAAAAATAATTAAAAATGTAGTCAAATTTTAAAATATTTATATTCATAATTATTATTAATACAATATTTTAATACATATGATTATGGTTGCTAATTTTTTTTTAAAAGTGACCATATTTATAATTAAATTTTGAATTTGACTAATTTTTTTTTCTTTTGTAAAGTTCAAAGAGTAATACTGTGGTAAGTATTTTGGAAATACTTATCCACCCTAGAACCACATGTTTTACTTAAAAAAAAATGGCTTTGATTGATGGAGAGAGAAATGTTAAAGTAGATAATGAAATGCAAAAAAGTAAAAACACGTAGTTTTAAGAATTGATAAGTATTTCCAAAATACTTACCTATTCTTAGATAAGTATTGCTCCCAAACAAATAGCTGATAGGCTTTTCGGTTGCTTTCTTCTTCTTTTTCTTGTTTGTTTGTTTTTTTGAAACCTAAAATATTAATAATAATAAAACAGCAAATTGTTAATTAGTGTATTAAATTCAAAACACTTGAGTCATGACTCCTTACTCTTTATATAGATTTCCCTCTGATTATATCAATGCGAACGTATGCCGAAGATTTTTGTTTTTAACATTTTATCATATAAATTGGTGAAGTGTAGGCTTGGTTGATGAGTGGTAATCTGATAAAATATACTTGTGGCCCTCCCTAATTTGAATTTGAATAATACTTATCTAAGGATTGATAAGTATTTTGGAAATACTTATCAATTCTTAAAATTACGTGTTTTTATTTTTTTGTATTTCTTTTTCTACTTTAACATTTCTCTCTCCATCAATCAAAGCCAATTTTTTTTTTAAAAAAGTAACAACATGTGATTCTAGGGTGAATAAGTATTTTCAAAATACTTACCTACCCTTAAGTAAGTATTACTCTTTGTTTGTCCCCCCAAATCGGTCTTCTCCATGCAGTTTCAGTAGATTTAAGTTCCAATCTCAATAGTCACACTACTACAAATATGACTTTCTATGACAGTTCATTAAACACAAAAAAAGTAGAAATTCAAAAAACTGTCATAAAA
>JBBMKA010000015.1:13114651-13135867 GCA_037833695.1 Sechiopsis laciniata
AGAAAAAGAAAAAAGGGAATAATTTGGATTTTGAACAACTGACTGATGATCATGGTACCTGAGATTTTTCCACCTTCAGCACTCGAGACTTTGACCATGTTTTTTAATTTGTGTGAATCCAAATGCTTTGAAGTAAGTTATTTGACTCTGTTCGATAACTATTTAATTTTTTGTGTTTTAAAATTTAAGTGCAACTATTGCTCCAACACATGATTTTTGTTACTTGATATATACACTCTACTAGTGTTTTTAAAAACCAAATTAAAATTTAACAGTTAAAACAAAATAACTTTCAAATACTTGTTTTGATTTATGAAATTCAGTTAGGATTTATATGTTTTATCAATAGAAGATGAAACCATGTAAAGAGAATTTGAGTATATACAAGTTTAAATTTCAAAATCTAAATAGTTGTCAAATGAAGTCTTAATATGGAAATTCCATTATCGAGTGAGCACATCGATCATTAGTAAACTATGCAATTTTATGTGTTGATTTTCTATTCATAGACTTAAATTCGCGATCTTTAAGTTGAAGATACATGTCAGTTACCATTAGATTCTTACTAATCACCTGAATAATATTAGAGAATATAGGGTTCCACCTCAAAATCAATTGACCAATGAATTGAGTAACTTATATCTTTTTATTATTATTGTTGGACTCTCATTTTTTTTCAATGTGGGACAATTGTGAGATCCTAACAAATAATGGAGTGTTGGGAGCAAAGAGAATAAAAATTAGGAAGAATGTGGAGAAGAATACTTATCTGTATTTGAGGTAAAGAATAATTATGAAGAGAATCATTACTGTATTTAAGATGAAAAAAAAAATTAGAAAAAAAAAAAAAACAAATATGATGTAAGCAAAAAGTAGTTATAAAGAAAATAAACAAATAATTACTCACTTAATAATTCAAACACAAATAATGATTATTTTGTTATTTTATCCATTCGACATCTTTGTTCCAAATACCCTTTAAAAAAATTAAAAGAAAGATGACCAAGTTATGGAAGGTGGTGTCAAGTCACATGGCAGAAATGAAAAAATAAGTGTGCTCTGTTTTGATGAAGAGAAGGAAATAAATTTTAAAAAAATGTATCTTTATATAAAGATGATAAAGAGATTGCCCCATTTTTGCTAATTTGACAGTGTATTTCAACTTCTCTTTCTCTTTACAACTTACAGTTTCTGTAACAAAAACAGGGCTGGTGCTGGCCCCAAGCTCATTCCCTTGGTCATTATTAATATAAACATCCAATTTTATAAATTAAATCAAATCCAAAAAAAAAAAAAAATTCCTTAGCAAATGAGTCTTTATTTAATTACTCAATCAATTTAATTTAATTTAATGATGTTTGTGGATATTCTATTTATTAAGGTAGGCAGGAATATTTATGTAGTGTTGGAGCAATGTACTCCCAAGTTTAAGACATGATTGCATAGCAAAAAATAAAAGAAAACGAAAATATTGAATGGGGGGTTTGATTTTGTATTTGATTAATTCAAACAGTATTCAGAGTAGTAGTTATCTTTTATTTTTTAACTTCAAAAACAAAAAAAAAAAGTTTTTTATTATTATTATTATTATTTTGAAAAATAGAGTAGCGGTGGGTTTTGTGTTTATTGGTTAGAATTTAATACACATTGTCTGCAGATTGATGTACGTACAGAGTTATATAAATAGGAAAATGTCTTTTTTAAGGTGCATCTTTTGAACAGTGAAATTGAATTGATTGGCTGAGATAGCTCCAATTCATATTTTGTCACTCCCTCTGGATACAAAAAGTTAAATAAGGCTTTTTTTTTTCCTAATAATTTTGGACATATTTTTTTTTGGAGAAATTGAGTCCAAGTGGAAGAAATTGAATGGTTTAAATATAATGTTTGAATTAATGATTGGAAGAAAATCTTAATTGAATAAAGTTGTTTGTAAGAAGAGTCGCCTTTTGAAAAAAGTTGTTTACCACAAATATTGCTTGGATAAATTTGTTTGAGAAGTGGTTGGAAAACTCTATTTAGAGGAGAACTCGGAACAAGAGGTTGGAATGAGGAGTTGGAATGTGAGGTTAAAGCAATATTTATTACATGTTTCTTTTTTCAATTTCTCTCTTATTCATCCACGTTCTTTATATTTTTAAGAGAATTTATTATCACATTCTACCTTTTGTATTATATTTGCAGCACAATTTCTAAAATAATTCATCTATAGTACATGATTTTCTATCAGTGATAAAACTTAACGTGATAAAATGAGTGTAATAGAATTCAACCACTGATAAGATTCTATCACTAATTGAATTCTATAAGTGATAGAACTCAATTCGGATTTCCTTCTATAAACGAATTATTTTTTATTTTGTGCTGTATATGGAAATATTTTGTCGTTTTTTATTATACATGCAAAATTCCCTATTTTTAACTTCTCATTTCCTTTTTTTTTAATGAAAAAGTATAGTACATGGTACTACTACTCTCAAATAAATGAGAAGCAAATACCGATTCTCGAGATTGAAACGTGACCATGATGTTGAATTGGATTATCGTAAAAGAATAAAACTATCAAGCTACTAGTTCTTCCGATCGGTTTTTTTTTTTTTTTTTTTAAATTATTATTATTGATATTGTTATCAATAAAAGTCATAGATAAAGAATATACACATGTGTTCAATAACTAAAAGTAATTTTTTTTATTCAATTCAATAATATTAGAGTAGATTTATTCAATAATATTCAATCTCAACTATTTTAATTTATTTATAAACATGTTTCATATTATAATTTTTATATAATCATTATCTTACAATATTACATAGGTATAGTGCATAATTTATCATTTTTTTAAAAAAATCTTTTCAAATATAACTATACCTTTTAACACTACACATAAAATAGAAGTTAAATATCAATTTTTAAAATTGAACTTATAACGATAAAATTGAATTAAATTATAACAAATCAACCAAACTAAAATGCTACCCGGAATCAAAATTGCATACTAAATAATAGCTTAATTTCTTTAAAAAAAAAATAAAAGAAAAAAATGAAATGAGAAAGTGGAAGACATGTTACCAAAGAACATAGTTAATGGAGAGTGGTAATATTAGGAAAGAGCATAGGATTCTAGGAAGAGCGTGCTTCTTTAAAAGAGAATGCAAGTGTAAATAATTTTTGTAATTTTTATTTTATTTTTATTTTTTTGAAAAGAAACAATATAATGATCTTGAAAAGGTTTATGGCTCCAATATCCATTACTTAAGGGCGGCCCACATTTTTGGAATCCCCAAGCAAGTGAACCCCAACATACACATAAAGCTAAATAGGGATGAAATTATAATTTCATAACTTCCACACGTGGGGCCTTATCTTTTTATTGACATATGGGATCCTCCTAACCTATATTTTGTCTAAACCCCATCATGAAAAATTCCACCTTTATTCACTTCACTACAAAATTTAAAAAAAAAAAAAAAAAAAAAAAAACCCCTTAGAAAAGAGAGATTTTTCCACTTGAAAATACTTTACCTTAGCTGTTTTTAATTCAAATGTTTATTTGTATATATACCTTTTGATTTTTGAATGAAAACATACATGAACACTTTATAAGAAAAATATTTGGTTGAAATACATTCAATTTGATGTCACAAGATTTTGTGGAAGGAGTCTATCAATTGTATTTATAAGTTTCAATCACTAGTTAAATATTTGTAACATTTAATAGTAGATTCAGTCAAACCACAAGAAATAGAATAATTCAATTTCTATCTTTTTCATTTTCTTGTTTGACTTAAACTTAAAGTAAGGCATAGAGATTAAACTTTAGGCATCGAATAGAGGTAAACACAAGTAACAATAATATTTTCGATGATAGGTAACCTAATGAAATAATTGTCTGAGAAGTGAGAAAAGAGTTAAATTGATAAAAAAAAATGATATCTGTGATGATAAATTCACCGAGGCAATTTCCTATGAACTGTTTCAATATTGTTTGAACTTGTCAAATATTTTGGTTGTGAGGGGAGAGAGTGTACATTGATTGCATTGAGTTGGGCAAAGATTTTCTCGCCAACCCATCAACTCATCCAACCATATGTGTTCAATCCAACCCGGATATTTTTGGGTTGTTGGGTTAGATCACCAAGTTGTTGTTTTAATTTTAAATCGATATATATTATTTATTTTTAATTTTATAGAAATTAGCATAATAAATTCTCTTAACAATTCAACTTCAATTTATATCATATATATTTTAATGGCTTTAAAATATTTTAAAGAATTTTCTAGAATAAAAAGGCCAAAAATAATAATTAAATAAAATAAGTACACACATATAATTATGTTATAAGTAAAAAAAAAAAAAAAATTAATTAATAAAAAAATTTGAATTAGCTCGAATCAACTCAAATTAATTTTAGGTCAATTTAAGAACTAACTCAACCTATAAAAACTTTATTTATTTGAACTCAATCAAATTGAAAGAAGTTGGTAACCCAATTCAACTCGCTAAATTGAGTTGGATTAGTCAAGTTATTCAGGTTGTCGAATTTTGTGAACACTCCTA
The DNA here is from genome assembly GCA_037833695.1 of Sechiopsis laciniata. Classification (NCBI taxonomy): domain Eukaryota; kingdom Viridiplantae; phylum Streptophyta; class Magnoliopsida; order Cucurbitales; family Cucurbitaceae; genus Sechiopsis; species Sechiopsis laciniata. Next base: position 13,119,213 of record JBBMKA010000015.1, read on the forward strand.
AGTCTAGGTACATATACATTAGCTTTTGTACCTGTCGAATTTGGTATGTTTTATCTGTGAAAAAGCAATTCAACGTAGAGATATTTTGTAATGCCGTGAATCAATTAACAATGGAAGCCTTAAAATTTAAGTTATATAAAGAATATAATATAACTTTTCCCTTGCAAATCTTAGAGTTATTCTATTTAAGATTTAAAAGAGGTGTTAACAAAATCATTGGGATGAACTCAACGATTGTATTCAATCCCATTGTTAATAAAACGATTGGTTTTGTTAACTTTTCCATTGCAAATCTTAGTTTTGAGTTATTCTATTTAAGATTTACAATGGATTTTTTTTTTTTTTTTTTTGGGATGAACTCTCTTCTCTTTGTATTTTATATTCTTCATAATAAAACGATTTCTCTCCAACAAAGTTAACAAACTGTTATTAGTGAGCCGCTTAAATTTATGTGTTGATTTTTTTTGTTAATTCTTTACTTGTCATTATTTGTTTGTGTCTAAACATAGACAAAGCAAGATTAGTTTTTTTTTTTAAAAAAAGGAGATGATTGAGGATAATAAAAAGAAAATATGGTGATAGATGAATGTGGATAAAAAATGAAAAAGCAAAAGGAAATGTAGAAAGTTATTTTGTACTCTTGGCTTTACTTTTGTCTTTATGTTTTATTTTCTCTTCAAGGGGAAGCTTTTATTTGTAGGGTAAAACGCTCCTCTTCTTTTCAGCCTGCTTTTATGACCTTAACACCATAAAAATAAATACAATCATTAGAGGAGCGCCATAACCAAATCCAATAAAAAAAAAAAAAAAAGAAAAAGAAAAAAGTTTGGTCCCTCAAGAAAATTAAAAGAGAATGGATTGTTCCAGTACTTCTCGTGGATTGGAATTTAAAACAGAGCACTAAAAACAAGACACGTTATTAGCAAATATGAAACTTTAACAAGGTTTATGCCCAATTGATTACATTATATTCTATTGAAAAGAATACAAATTTTAGGTGATAAAGTAGTGATAGTGATGGGCCATTTTGCTTTCCGGAAAGAAACACAATAACCAAACAATCTTACAACAAAACATTGTTTGACTGTCCATGTCTCTTTCTCCCTCTCAGGTATGCTGCTACTAGGAGTGATAAGGAAAATAGAAAATAGAGCAAACTGAACCGAATCGATCTAATGGATTGGTATGATTTTTTTGAAAAAATATTGAACTTGTGTATTTTAAATTTAAGAAAAATGAATATATTGTGTTCGGTTCGATTTTTGTTAAATAAAACAATCAAAATTGAGCAAAACTGAGATATATTTATAAATCTTAAGAGAGTGATTGAATTTAGGAGTTGGGAGAGGTGAAAAGAGGAAATTATCCAATCCCATATTTGTTTTTTTTGTATATAACAACCTCTCTCAACTTTTTTTCAATTCTTTCTCACATCTCATCAAACATGTTTAATCCTATAAAACATCAAATCAAATTTTATTACAATAAAAATTAATATAGAATAAAACTTTTCTCTCTTAAACATCAATTCCCAAAAAAAAAAAAAATCCAACATCTTTTCAAAACAAAAATCTTGAATTTTTTTTTCTAACATCTCCTTTAAAAAAACACCAATTTCCAAAGAAATAATGATTGAATTTTGGAGTTTGGGAGAACAGAGGAGAGAAAGAACAAATGAAGAGAAAGTTGAGTAATTTGGAAGGATGAAGTATTTGATTGAGAATTGGTGTTTTGGAGAGTAGATGTTAGAAAATTTTTTTGAGATTTGTGTTTTGAAAAAAGATGTTGAAATTTTATATTAATTTTTATTGTAATAAAATTTGATTTGAAGTTTGATAGGATTAAATATGTTTGATAGAATGTGAGGAGAAGTTGAGAGAGATTGTTATGTACAAAAAACTAACATGGGGGTGATTGGATTTTGGAGTTTAGGAAAAGAGAGGAGAGGAAGAGGAAATGGAGAGGAAGTGGAGTGATTTGAAAAGATGAAATATTTGTTTCAGAATTGATGTTTGGAGAGGAAATGATAGAATTTTTTTTGGGGATTTGTGTTTTGAAAAGAAATGTTTGAATTTTTTTTTTTGGAAATTGGGGAGAGATATTTTATTATTATTAATTTTTACTGTAATAAAGTTTGATTTAATGTTTTATAGGATTAAATATGTTTGATGAGATGTAAGGAGGAGTTGAGAGAGATTGTTATGTACAAAAAACAAATATGGAATTGGATAATTTCCTCTCCTCACCTCTCCCAACCCTTAAATCCAATCACCCCCATGGGGTTGAAATAATTTCCTCTCCTCTCTTAAATCCAATCACCCCTAGGAGTGATTGGATTTTGGAGTTTAAGGGAGGAGAAGAGAGGAGAGGAAGGAAGAGGAAGCGGAGAGAAAGTGGAGTGATTTGGAGAGATGAAATACTTGTTTGAGAATTAAAGTTATGAAAATAGAGAAGATGAGAGATTGATGTGAGTAGATGCGATGTTTATTATTAATTAAATAAGATGTTTGATGTGATGTTAAAATTAAAACAATAAAAAGAGTTAAAAATTAGATAAAATTTGATACAATTAAATAAAATGTTTGATGTGATATTTGATAATGAGTTGAAGATGAATTGAGAGGAATTGTGAGAGGTTGTGATGTACTGAACATAAACATGAGGTTGACAATTCCTCATCTCCTCTCCTCCCTCAACCTCCAAATCCAATCAAATCTTAAATCTATTGCATGACACTTCTTCCTCCCAAATGTAATTTAACGATCAAAATAGTAATCGTTAGTTGCAAGTTTAGTTATTTCAATAGTCTTTCGAATAAACCCAATAAATAACTAAAAAAAAACCCAAATCGAGCCAAACCAAGTATCATCCTATAAGCTAACTCTTTATTAGACATATAGGTGCTTCTGAAGATAGTGCTTTGGAAGACCGGGTTTTTTTTTTTTTTTTAGATAAGACCGTGGTTCTTTTTTGGTTCATCATTTTTTAATTCGATTGTTTTAAATAAATTGAATAGTAATTTGGATTTCAGATAAATATAAAAGTTAATTTTAAAATTAATTGTCAACAAAAGTTGAATTCTAACGATATCTTATATAACTTAGTAATTGTTAGTTGAATGTTCGGTTATTAAGAATGTGATATTTTCATATATTTTACTTGAAATCCCTAAACACTATTGAAAATGCTATTAACTTATAAAAACATGTTTGTTTGAAAATCTACACGCCGATTAAGGAAAGGCCACATTTTTGTTGAATGATTGTGGACAATTCTCCTCACCTTTTATTTCCAGTTTGACTTTGATTTGTGTGGAACAAGCTTTTGGTTTATCTTTTATTGCTTTTTCCTTGATTTCTTACCTAAAATTATACCACGTTTTGTTAGTACTACGCATTTGGGGTGCTAACTTAGGTTTCATATTGGAATTAGTTTTCTGGATAAGCATTGTAGATTTCTATGTCCGAAAGTAAATGCTATTTTCAAACCTAATTGGAAAGTAGATACGTTGTGTGAAAAAGTAAAAAAGAAAGCTAATGCTTAATGTCTATTTCTATTTGTCAAATAGTAACTTGTTAGCTATGGATTCGAGTCCTAAATATTTAAATTTAAAAAAAAAAAGTCATTTTAATGGTAAAATGAAAGTAAATAATGTCCTGCATCCATCTTGGTGCACAAAATGGCTAAAGTGTCATGACATTGTATGATTTGTTAAAATGTTGATATAACTAAATTTATTTTAATTTATAAACTTAATTTTTTTGGGTTGAATGAGCGTAGAAAATAATTTGGACTGAAACAATCTTTCCAATTTGTTGTGATCTAACATGATTTAATATAGTATTTGATATTATTGGAGTACTATTCATTAACTATTTAAATAGTTTTTTTTTTTTTTTTTTAACTATGGAATTCTCAAATATCAAACAAAATGTGCCAGGTGTTTTGGAGACACGCCTGAAATTGTAAAAAAATCATTTTGATAAAAGTTGTAAGGTCTTGTCCATCTCAACAATATAGTTATGTTAGGTGGTGTGGTGTTTTCTTTGGAATGGAGATCTAAAGATAATAACAAATAGCACGGGTAAGTCAATATCGAGCTCCTTTTTATGAGCCAGAGATTTGGCCATATTTTAAATGGCGACACGCCGTATTGATTTATAAAATATGGATATATAAGGATTCATATCTCAACGACTTGATGAGTTTCGATGGTCATGGGACAAGATGAATGGATGTACTAAGACAATATTTGTAAAGATCGACAATGAATAAGTCCTAAAAGAGATTTTCGATGGTCATGTATGACCAAGACAATATTTGTAAAGATCGACAATGAATAAGTCCTAAAAGAGATTTTACTCATGCATGATTCAAAAATATAAATGAAATAACAAGTAATTTCAAACAAAATTCAGCCATTCATCTCATTTTATTCAAACTTGCAGGAAAATATTCCATCATAAATAATCAATCTCTAACGGCTTACCAACATCAATTGTCAAGTCGCACCAACATATCATCAATAGGGAGGAACTTCTAAACACATTAAACAACCTATCACTAAGGACCCAGCCTTCTACGCTCAACTCTAGAGGAATTCATAACACTCGAGTCCAAGACCCTCAACTCAACCATAGGAGCTACATCATGAATCTTAGAGGGTTAAACCTTGTTCAACACTACCTAGGAACGATGCGCAAATGCTATAGGGTCGAAGGGACCCTTTGTCAAAGCCTAGCACATCACTATACACCACATGTAGGTGCTCACTGTGTCAATAAAAGTTCTACTCTCTGATCAGTAGTCCAAGTCTAAGCATGCTTAAACAAGTAGATATACCATCCGGCAGCTCCTCCAACGGTGGCCCTCACCATGGCACGACCTAGGTCAACGTATATAGCATATCCGACAAGCAGAAGTTAGAAGAAGGCTTACACTTTGATCATTGTCTCGGTTTACTGTATTCCTAAAACTAGGCTATCATGAGGGGTGACTATAACCCTCTCAATCTGTAATTGATGACAAACTCTAAAATCGAGCATACTACAACGAGTTATAATTCATAGTCCCATTTACATGCTTATCTGTCGTCACCTGCCAACATATAAATGGAACTACATACAAGTAACCTTAGACGTGATGCTAGAAAACAATGTATGGCCAACAGGCACATTAGCATACAAAGAAATGCAAGCCTCGACAGCATACAACAAGAGACAAACAAACCAGTATAAAACAAATAAGTTCACTTAAACATGCTCAATAGGTTAATATATTTTTTTTGAAAGTAGGTTAATATTGATATAGGCATACAAGTCAACCATTCAGTCAAATCCAATAAAAATTTGTACGAGAACCACACAACTCACAAGAGAAAAGCCCTACCTTATTAATTAATACTAAATTGACAAGTTCAAAGATTTCAACAGGTGAACAGCTCCTAAGTAAAGTTACCTAAGTGAACAATCTCTAATCAACATACATTTAATTAATTTAATAAACCAGATCAATACTTAACTAATTATAACAGGTCAATGAATTAAGAGACACATATTTACAACATGCTCGAGTCAAATATGAGAAAAAAAATTCGAGGCTATGGCGAGTGTACAACAGTTGTAGCCATGCCTCGACTCCTGGATCGAACGCATGTGGCATGTGGATGGACGGCTAGACATGCGAGGCTTAGAAATAGCTGTTGGAAATTGGCCTTGACTCAACGGTTGTAACCACGCCTAGACTCGTGACTCAGACGGCTCGAAAACGTGTTGTTAAAGATACTCTTCAAATCGGGACAGACTCATGGACATGACTGGATAGCACGACTTTGCTGGCACTTTTGGATTTCAAATTGGAATGACTCGACTTCCTCGACTTGGATCTAACAAACAATATGCCTTGGGCTGATGTGCAAGGGAGGGTTGGTGCTGGATTAGAGGCGCTCTTGCGCAAGGGCAAGCGTAGGGATGGACTGCGAACTGGCATGGGTGGTGCTAGTGCAATGGGAGGCACGCGTGGATGCGCTGATGTGGGCGGCTTCTCGGGTTTGGTGTTCGTGTGAGACAAAACAATTTTAAATGAAGGTTGTGGTTAGAGATGGAGAAATATCTAAATAGAAATTGAGAAAGATGAACATATTATATGAGAGATGGAAGGAAGGTTGGATACATTTGGGGGTCCAAATTCGAATGAGTGGTGGGAATGAGTCCTATCACACCTCCACTCTTAACTTAGGACCTTCCCTAGACTAAGCTTGCAACATGGGTTGTTTGCCAACAACCCATTCAACATGCCCTTGGATCAATCCATGACCCACCCAATAACCTGTTCAACCCGTTTCCACATTTAGTTTAATTATTATTCAAGCATACTCTTATTAAATATAACTCACCTAATATCCGTAACACATAACCACCATACAATACTTAACGATTACAAGTAAGTCATAAGGAAGTAAGTCATAAGGATAAAAACAATCAAACCACTCTAGCCCAAAGTTACCAAAGCGTCCTTTAGAGTAAGATTGCTATTTTGCCCTTAAGATACCATCGATTAACAACATACGACAAATACACTTCAATGCTAAAATAAATTACTAAATATTATCTTAAAGAATAAACAGAAATGTTGGATGTTTGAATTTTTCACATTTGAGTGAGGTTTGATTAAAGACTGAAAAACTTTATTTAAGGTGCAACTGAGCCACACAACATGGATAAAGGGAGTCGGGGTTAAAGTTGTAGAGATGTGAATATAATCTAAATTTAAGATGTGTCGAAAATTCAAACTATCCTAAGAAAAAGTCGTGGGTTGATTAATCTAGGTTTTTAAATTGATGCCTAACATTATAGTTTCAAAAAGAATAAAAACTAAAAAGAGTTTAGAGTTCTTATTTTAAAAAAAAAATGCACTAACGCCACATTGTTACCCATAAAGTAATAAAAAGGAGCCAATTTTGTCAAAAGGTTTCAATCTAAATGCATCTCAATTTTGTTTCAAATCCAATGCATCACAATTTTTTTCCTTATCAGAAATAAAGAACCGAATTATGATCCCAAGGTTTTAAACAAAAAGAAATATATCTTTTAAAGATAATTTGTCATTAAAGACAATAAATACAACCCTACCAATAAAACAATAACCCAACTTAGTTTAAATTCGAAATCACTTACCTTTAAAGTAAATAAATAACTAATTAAAATCGAAAGAGTTGATGACGTTTTGGTTTGATTGATGTAGTATTCCAATTCAACACCGATACTCTATAGGTTTGAAGGGATCTGAAGATTAGTTTAGAACTTTAATTAAATCATTTATTAGATTTTGTCATTGAGTCTTCAACAAAATTCCAAATATACATTCCTTCATTTCCTATGATTAGAATCTGAAAAAGATTCTATAAGACATCTGATAATAAACCACCATCTCCTAAAAGACAAATCACTAATCCAATAACTATATAGAAACATCACAGCTAATTAAGAGTATATATAAAACCAAAGATTAGGACAAAAAACAATATGATGACCACACACACACACATATAGTTTGGACCCAACTGTTGATATTGCCAAAATCCTTCCCAACTTTTGTTTTTTGTTTTGATGTCAGAATAGATTAGCTGCTTTACTAAAGAGAAATTTGAAATCAACACATTCAATATTATTATTTTTTTTATCATTTATAATACTCTTTTTTTGTTGAAATTGCACCCCCCCCAAAAAAAAAAACCACTTAAGGCCCATTTTTCTCCTCTCTTACCTTTAGGTGGAAAAAGAAGAAGAAAAAAAGGGTTTTAGAGAAAAAACATTTGTTAAAATGTTTTTAAAATGTTTTTTTTTTTTTTTGTTTAAATGTTAAAATGTTTATTGATTATGCAGCTGCTGAGCTTGGCATAATGAGAGGTTCATGAAAAGAAGAAGCATAGGTGATCATAAAGCCCCACATCTATCTTATCATGCTTCATCAATATCTTTTGGAACTTGGGCCTCCCTTCTCCATTTCCACCAACCACTTAATCTCAATTCTAATTAGTTTAATTTTTTTTCTAATTAATTTTCTTAGTGGAATGGAACCATCTATAATATACCCATAGGTTTTCATCACTACCACTGCACCAAATCCCCACTTGTATTTTATATCTCCTTATGCTTTTTTTCTTCTTCTCTTGTTTCTTTTACCAACTCCTTGACAAATCAATATTAATAAACTATAATTGTAGAGTGACACATTTCAAATTAGTCATAAGTATACTGACATTGAAAAATGGAAACAAACTATAAATAAATAAAATAAAACATGAGAGCGAACACCAACGATTTACGTAGTTCAACAAATGGTGTATTAATTACGTCCAAATACTAATACAACATATGACACTCAATACATAAAATCTTAATATAAAAATTATAAACCTAATTATATATTTTGATTAGATTTTTGGAGCACATACATGAACTCCCACCAAGCACCCGTTCTTGAACCCAACTTACTGATTGGCAGTGAAATTTCCAATTAAATAGTCAGAATGTAACATATTTCAAAAGTATCTCAACATACTGACTTAGAAAATGACACGAAGTCTATTGCTAATTTATTTTCACTGATTGTATGTTACGGATTTTATATTAAAAAAATGAGAAGGTTAAATAGATAAATGATTTTAAAATAGAAAAACATATTATCTAACCGTTTATATGATCAATTATCTAGATTAATTATCACTAGATTCATGAAAGGGTGCTTTTAAGCTAGAAACTTCCATTAACACACTCTTTATAGAAATATTTTATCATTAATATGATCATGGTGTTGAAAGCATTTCCATACTCTGTATTTATAATGCAATGAGGAAACTTTTAAAATTGTTCAACTATGTGGCAAGAAATCTATATGGTTGATAGGATCATCTTTTTGGCAACCATAATGAATGATACAACCATTTCAAATCCACTGACAAAAAATTTGTTGCCAAAATCTTTATTGACAAAAGACAAATGGGAATGACTAGTAGAATGGAAAAACATTTGAAGCTGACCTAATTGAATGGATCAAATTTAACTCTAATATTATGATTAATTCGTGTATGAAATAACATAATTTATTATCATATTGGTAGGATGATGACAACTCTTGACAAGATCTTCATATTTGTATGATATTATTCATTTTAAATATAAATTTTCCTCTTAATTCAAAAGATCTCGTACATATCAATGGAGATGATAGTTCTTCCTCATATACTTACGATTTATTTATTATGCCTTGTATGTATTTCCAACACATACTAATTGGAATGATCACGACAAGTTTAACTTTAAAGTTGAAGCTTTGTTAAATTGAACGATTGGAATATCTTTTCAAGATGTAGGAGAAAAGTATATATAGAGACAAAGATTAAATATGTGAAAAAAGAGTTTTACAAAAAAGTATGTACACCGAGAAAGCCAACAAGGATATAATTGATATATGTTTAAAGTGAAATTAAAGTAGGAAGAAAAAGTGTTGTATGCACATGTGGGAAAGGAGATTTAATTAGTAAAAGATTATAGGTATGTAGAGAATGATTGGTATGGGAGAAAAACAACTTAACAAAATTAATATCTAAATTGATTCATCATTATTATTAATTTATGATTAAAAAAAAAAGATAACTGTGGATGGCGCATAATGAATATATTAAAAAGATACAATAATATCAAAATAAAGTATCGAGAAATGATCAATTGAATTGAGATTACTTATAAACTCAATCCCAATAAAATAAAAAAAATACAAACAAAAATAAGTTTAGATTTCAATCCACAACTCAAATTGAAATCGACCAAAAATAGAAAACGGAAATAACAAAATAAAGTATAAAAAAATGATCAATTGAATTGAGAATATCTATAAACTCACTTGCAATTGCAATAAAATAGGAAATGCAAAGAAAAAAGATTTCAATATCCACAAATTGAAATCGACCACAAAAAATTTGTGATATTAGTAAAGGAATCTTCATACACATTTTTTTTTTTTTTTTTTTTTTTTACTTTTTCGGTTTAAATTTTCAATTAAAGTGGTGAAAGTGGATGTACATATGTCTATAAATGATAATGCTTTTTTTTCGTAAGTTTGGCCATATGCATTGAAATCTTGATCCGCCTCTTTTTCTTAAAAAAACGTCACTTCTTCAACTTAGGCTAATTATAGTTCATGTTTGCTTAAAAAAGTAAAAGGATTTGTAGGCAATAATTAAAATGTCAAACTTTACCCTTATAATGGCCAAACTTAGGTTAAAAACTAGGGTGGCTATGAAATTGAATATTAAGGCTTTCTAACAAATTTATTGGGGTCCATATCGTCCACTTAACGCGTGCATTTTGTCAAAGATATCGGTAACGCGCTAAGAAATTGAATTATTATCTTTAAACAAATGCAAATGGTAATAAGCAACAAAAACGAAAAATAAATTAAAAATAAATTAAAGTGTTCTTGGACCAGGGCCTGCCTTAGATAATGGATATGAACAAACGTTATTTTCACTTTAAATTTATATTAAAAAAAAAAAAAAACGAAAGCTGACAAAATTAAAAACATTAATGGGGTTTGGAGGAAAGGGCGAAGAGGACGACTCAATTTGTTCTTGGTTTGATATCAAAAGAAGTAGGATTTCAATTATGATGTTAGGGAACTATTGCTTTATAAAATATATGTATATATGATTAAATTATATAAATTTGACACTTTCCATGACTTTAACAATTAGAATTAGAATATAATTCATATAGTTCGATAAAGTTTTTTATTAAAAAAAAAACAATAATTTATGTCGTGATTATTACCAATTTAAATATGTAAAATATTCATATATAAATAATGTTTTTTTTTAAATAGTTTTTCACAATATATATTAGATAATTTATTGAATCAAAATTGAGTTGTCGATTTTTGAAAATATTGTATTCAAATTTTAATTTTTAATTCATTTTTATGGCCTCATCTACATCACTTATTTCGTTATTATTAATATAGAATTTGTTTTAGGTAACAACTTTTTTATGATCTATTTTAATTATATCACTTTTTAAAAATATTTCATTTATAGATGAATTTTGAGAGTTTTTTTTCATATTCTAATTCTTTCATTCGTCATCTATTCATGGAAGACTATCTGCTACACTGATTAAAAACTATTTGATTGAAAATTATATGTAACATTATTCGAAGATTGTATGATATTGATTGAAGACTATATATGCATTAATTAGAAACTATTGCATTTATTGAATTCATCATATTTATTTTGCTAGGTCTACCTCAATTTTGTACTATATTCATTTCTTTTTAAAATTGTTATTCATATATATTTTTAGCTTTTTTTAATTATACATGAAAAATCCTCTCATTATTATATGGATTGACGTACTTAATTTGATTTATAATTAAACTCTACTATATATATAAAATTTAGCCATTAAATTTGTTTATTCGTGATGTGGTTAGTTTGGTCCTTTTTTTGAAGGGTGTGTGGCTTTTGCATAGGGTTCCACTCCCATAAGCGAGTGTCTTTTCTGGGTCTTATGGACATGTTTATTTTGAAGATGCATAAAAGTTAATGGTTGATAAGTAATAAACATAAAAGAGAAGAGGTTAACTGCTCTACAGACGGAGAGGAGGAACATTTTTATCAAAGAGAGGTCGAAAATACATAATGTCAATCATGGAGGCTAAGATTTAATTCGAGTTTATATAGTACACTCTCATTAACCCTATTAATGATAAGGCTAAAATACATAAAAACCCATATACGAAAATAAAAAAGCCATTAGATATTTCGTTTAGGTTTCGGAGGCAAGGTCATTGAGACCTCGACTCACTATCTGGACAGCAAAACTCCCAACAAAATAATCTTAGGACATTAAACAGTTCAAGGAATATCTCTAACACATGGACACATGGTTTTAACAGAAGCCCAACTGCTACCGTCCCCAAAATCTCATGCATCTCCAAGCGAAGAAATAAAATGTACTTCGCACAAAAGGAGAGAAAAGAGGTCATAATGTTTTTGTTAGGTATCTGATACCTAACAAGCTCCCAAAAATAGACAGAACAATACCAACAACCAAATAGATAGAAATAGCAGTAAAACTTCATTATATTTCAGGCTATACTTCATTACAATCACTAATAGAATCAACAAGATAACAAGATAAAAGATAAAAGGATAACGACAAGGAAATACAATAGCTAACTGGTGATGTTCGAGAGCCACCGGAACCTCTCCTCCAAGTCACTATGACTTAGCCTCCACAAAATCAGACCTGACTCACTCTCCTTTCATTACAATATTTAAACCCCAAGAGTCTCTCTCCATTCTCCCCACAATAACCTATTAAGAAATTACCCACTTTGCCCCTTCTAGAATATTAATGGGCTTGAGGTCCTTACAGTTTTATTTCTACTACGCGTACATCTTAAATTACAAAGAAGGAACAAGGAAGAGTAAATTTTTTATTGAAGGAAACAAAAAGATGCAGTTACCCGGCTGTTGAGGCAATAATATTCCTCTATGCATATTGTTCCATGAACTCATCATTGAACTTTTTAAAACTATCCATGATGGCCGGCATCTCTTCCGCGGCCGGCAATATGGTTGTTCGCAAATGGAACACCCTGCAAAACAAAACCAAAAACAATTAACTGACATGTTTTCAGAGAAGACAAGACAATGATTCATTAAAAAACATACCCTTCTTTCTGTCCAAATCCGGAGCCAGGGACAGTGGAAATTCCAGTGGCTTCCAAAAGCTTAAGACAGTAGAACACATCAGCTACTTTTCCTGTCTTTTTTGCAGCCTCTATTGCTTTAGGAGGCAGCTTAACTTGAGGGAATGAATACATGGCACCTATATAATTAAAGTACCCCAAGTTTCTTCATTATTATATACTCATTGCTTCAATTACTTCTACCTAATTAATTGCCAACTATCAAACATGAAATACTTTTTTTTTTTACCTTCAGTGAAGTTGCAGACTACATTTTTGCAACTGTTAAAACCATCTGTCATTATCCTTGCCCTTCTCCTCAGTGACTCCAAGATCCCTTTGCTACATTCTCATTGTTCAAATTTTATCATTGTTTTGCTTTCTTTTACCATAACTTCTCTCATAATCCATGTTAAGAAAAGAGTTAGGCTTAGGCATATACCTTTCACGTTGATATTGCTCGTACGATACGTCCCCAGGTTTCGGTGGATTGACCATAAGTCCCATCTACATTGTAGAGAAGAAGTTATTTTCATAAAAAAAGATACTAGGTGAGTTCTAGCCCAGACTCCAGTCTCAAATATAATGACTGAAAAAACAAGTATATCAGTTTCTTACAAACACTTGTGCAGGAACATTTGGACTGAGTGATATTGATGCAACCTTGTAGATTTCATCAACTGTCTGCAGCATTACAAATCACATGTACAAAAAAAATGGATGACTTGCTAACCATATAAATCAAGTAAGAAAAGAAAGTATGCAAGCACAAGGATATGCTTTCAAAGTGTGACAAAAGCAACGATGGGAGGGCTCTGGTATGGCGACTGCACGAGTACAAAGAAAATTCAAGAGCCAAATTGTAGAAGCGAACCTGAGGAGGAATATTTGTCATTTCAAAGTATCCACCACGCTGTCCACACTCACCCCAATATCCCTTTGAAACAGTGTGAAACGATATGAGCTGAAGTTCCTTGCTGATGGGAGGCCCCATGTCCATCACTGCCTTCCAATTTTATGGTAAATGCTACTTAATACAAATAGAAGTAGAACGAAAAGCGCTTAAGATGTTCTAATGGCACAGTCACCAAACCTTTTTCGAACTAATGAAGGGTCGTTCATCCTGGTAGATGTTTTGCTGGTAAACTTCATCACCAAGTAATGCAAGATTTTCTTGAAAACAAAAGTTCAATATTTCTCTTAAATTTGCTTCACTGAGGCACTGGCCAGTTGGATTGCCAGGGTTTATGATCACCATTGCTCTTACCTGATTATTTCACAGAACATCAGAGCGGTTAATTAAGCAGTATATGTACATGGAATGGAATTGTCTCAGACAAAGAATTACATGGTCAGGATACGTGGAAACAATTGGGGAAATATAACAATGTATATATTTGAAGTATACCGTATATGTGCATGGAATGGAATTATCTCAGCTTTGTATTGTTGAGATTAAAAAGCCAGACACACACTCATATAGTGTGCACTTAAGTGTCATCAATCCTATTTCACGTACAGATATCATCACCCAACATTAAATTCTCAAAAATCAAAAACCATTAAAGAGACCTACTAACCGTGATTCCTTGTGATCGAGCTTGTGCAACCGACTGGCGAAGATTGTTGACATCAAGACCCCAGTTTGAACTCTCATCAAGATAATATGGAACCAATGAACCACCAAACAGAGCAATTGCTGCTGAGTAAAGTGGATATTGAGGGACTGGAACGAGAATCTGGCAACACCAAGAAATGTAAGATAGCACACCCAATAAAAAAAATAAAAATTAAAGGATCAAAGAAGATACATTACACCATCGCCTTCACCACGGATTATAGTATTCAGTATCTGCATCACACCTTTGCTAGCCCCATCTGTGAGATATATCAGTTCTGGATCACTGTAATTTTAAACATGCTAAAGTGAGCATTCACTTGAGAATGAAGGTAAAAATTTAGAAGTATTTATATGTGTAGTTGTTATACCTTGGATAGCCATCACGCCTTTCTATGAACTCTGCCACCTCCTTTCTTACCCCCGGATTTCCCCGCGAATCACTGTAAGCACCTGAAAGAGTAGCTCAGAGATGAATTATTTGGTCATAGACCAATACATCTGAGCCTTTTACTGACATCTCAATTGAATAACTTCAAATTCAATTGAAAAGAACACGGGAACTTCAAGGAAATATACTAATTCGGTGTTAAGAACAGCGAAACGAACATCAAATGGAGAAGAAAGCTACAAGAATATGGTCATGCTTAAAGAGAATTATAATATATGATCAGCAGAAGAACATACCTAAACCACCTCCAATCATTTGAAGATAATGTTTGGTCCTTGCAATTGCATCAGAAGGAAATAAGTTTCCTACATTGGGATCATCTAGAAGAAATGGGGCTTGGCATAGAGCAACAACCTGGAGTAGAATTATATATTTATTTTAATTATTGAATTAGCATTATGCAAAAAAGTTTTGGTAAATGGTAAGCAGGTTGAGCCATTTAACCTGACGAGGAAAGGTCAAAGGCTTTTGGCCAAGGGCATGAGGGTTGCCAACATTTGTAAAGATAATCTGGAAAATGGAAAAGGCATATGGATTAGAAAAAAATAGAATAGATTAGCAATAGCCTGGTATGCAATGCAATGAAAACCAAACCTTTTTTCCTTCTTTCTGAAGCTCGGACGCTCGAAGATACAACTCTCCTCTAACAGCATATTGCACCTTCTTCACGTTCTCATTTATGGACTCATAGTCCAATGCTTTTGAACCCATTTCCAGAAACTAAAACTCTACACAAATACATTCACGTAGCCTTATCAGTAAGTAATCATATGCTTATGGGCTCATAGTCCTCAAGTTCTAGTTGTTTGAAAAGATCTGTTACTTTTTCTTTAACTTAAGTTGATATAATCAATCTTTTCTGCTTAAATTTTGGACAAGCTTAGCTCTCCTAAAATTAGAGGTAGAACTCATTGTTGTAATCCATCAAAATAGTATGGAGAGAAATAACCCAAATCTCTATATTTTCTCCTTTCTCTTCTTGCTTCCAAGTTCCATCTTTCTCTATTTCTTTCTCATAATTTATAATTTTCTTGAAAATGACATAATTAAACCAAATTTCGATCTCTTTTGTTTAGAACCATTCTTTTTCTATGATAAAATAATATTGAATTCACCTATTTTCCCTTTCTTAACTCCTTTAGCCTCCTGTAAATAATTCGGTTTAAAAAATGTTTCTTGGTATTGCAAGCTTTCTTAAGGTTAACCCCTGTTTTGTTCTTCTTAAACAAGACAATCCCCTTAAATTTCACCATTGCAAAAATCTAAAGCCCCCCTTTTTTTCTACTAACCAAATAACACCTTGTCCACTCTTATGATTTGAAGCATCCATGAAAGATTCACAAGCAGATAAGGAATAGAAAGAAACTCCTTGTGTTACAAAAAAAACACAATCAATTTCAAGATTTATTAAAACAACAGAACAAATTTGTTACCTTGGCTGGTATAGATACTTGTGTTATGTCTCCCTGTGTAAGAGTTGAACAAGAAAGAAGAGCTTGAATGAGTTAATCTCATCTTATTTCCTTTCTATTTTTTCCCACTGCTTGAGCCACTCGTCACTTTGAGTCTGCCGAATATGGACACTAATCTCCTCGTTGTTTTCATTTACAAAAAAACGGAAGCCACTTGTCACCAATTTTATGTTTGTATTTTTCCCGCAATGAAATGGATTGAATGGCTTATAGCGCCCATCTTTCTTCATACTTAGCTTTCCAGAAGATAACACTCTGGTGCTGCAAATGTGGCCCAGGTTCTGGATGCTACCTCCTTCTCGCGGAAATGCAATTTTTTGGTCGTTCCCCTCTATATATATATATATATATATATATATAT
>JBBMKA010000015.1:13135967-13161162 GCA_037833695.1 Sechiopsis laciniata
TGATAGAAGGGTTTTTTTGTCATTTTACAAAGGACGCCCCATTTTTCTGCTATACATGGAATATTTTCAAAAAAGTGGCATGGATGGTTTTTTTTTTTTTTTTTTTTTTTGTTATTCATGTAAAATCCCCTTTTCAAATTGTTGTTTTCTAAAAATTATTAAAAAAAAAAAAAACATTTGTTGAACCATTTTTTAAAAATTATTGTTGGTAAAATCACAAATCCTTGATTTAAGGAATAAATAACCACCCTATATTTATTTGTTACATGGTTTATTTTCTTGTATATTCCAAAATATCTTGTTTTCAAAGATTTAAATAAAAAATTTAAAAATCTAAATTTTATTATCACCTCCATTAAATTACACAACAATTAATCTCAACCATCTATTTATATCTCACATTCTACTCTTTAAGTAAGGTGCAATATTAAATATCTATATTCTCTTATTATTAAAAAGATAAAATAGTGAATCTTGTCCTCTATATTCTCTCTCCTTTATTTTTTTTTTTTGAAATAGTCCTCTATATTCTCTCTAAACAATGCTAATAATAATCCTAATATATTCTCTCTATATTCTCTCTAAACAATGTTAATAATATCGGTAGTAATAATAATAATAATTTTGTAAACATAATAAGAATAAATATTTTAATTTTAAACTTAATAATAATTTTATAATAAAAAAAACAAAAAATTCATAAATTATTTCTATCAATATATTTTTTAAAATATTTTATGAGGATTCATTCCGAAATTACAATACATCAAACCAAACACATTTTATTCTAACGTAAGAATCCAACAAACCAAATATCATAGTAAAAAATTCTGATAAATCGAATTCCAAACAAGCAAACCAAATCACTCACAGGAGAAGGTAGATTTGAAACGAATTCAAAGAAAGGAGGCTAATTTTTCTTTTGTCTTATCATCTTCAACTAAAAATTGTGTGGGACCCATGTTTTATTTATTTTTATTTGCAAGAATATTAAGAATTCTTTTCAAGTTCGGCCAAGCGAATAAATAAATATATATATTTTTTGTAAAAACAAACTCTCATTCTCTTCCGGTGGAATGTCTCGTCGGCACCACCATCTATGTAGTCGAAAAGTACACCGTCGATTTCAATTCTACCTGAGCAAACAACAAACACAATCAAAGAAGAAAAAGAAAGGGAAAAATTGCAGAAACAAATTTGTGAAGCCGATATGGCAACCAACTCACAATAATATATCTTTAATTTTTTTCAACCACTTTATTGGGTTTAAAATAAAATAGCTTTAAGTTTTCAAATTATACATCAAACTTTTTTTTTTTGCCGGAAGACATTCCACAGGAAGAGAAAGAGAGTTTTTTTTCAGAAAAAAAAAACATTTATTTGATAGTCTCCCCTCGAAAGACTCTAATACTTTTTCAAATGAAAATAAATAAAGCATGAGCCCCACTTAATTTTTAATTGAAGATGTGAAATACGACAAGAAATCTGACTCATTTTTCCAATTAATTTTAAATCTTACCTTTTTTTCTCCGACACATTTTAATATCTACTCTAATTTGCTAATTTCACCTAAATAAAAAATTGGTGACTAAATGAAGCGTCAGATGTGCTTGGGCTGCAGAAAATGGAAGCAGACCAGGCATCATCTAAATTTTTCTATATATAAACTTTCTTACACCTTACTCATCATGATTAAGCTTAAAAATATTTTTAATATGGTCAATGATGATTGCACGTTACTCATCATGATTAAGCTTAAAAAATATTTTTAATATGGTCCATGATGATTATTATGCTTTGTGTAGAGTGCACCCTTATATACTACAATACGTGATTGTGATGCGTTGCTTTTAAAACAACTCTACAAATTCTGATTGCATTTTCGTTGCATATTAAAATGGAAGTGGGCCGGGAAACAATTTGTAAGTCGTCTTACATACATCACACGTCCATTCAACTTTAATTTCCCCGTTGCCTTTGACACTATGTTAAGACAGAGAAGCCCGACTTTATAAGCATTTATAAATTTGAAAATTTACTAGAATTAAAGTTAAAAAATAAGAGCAATGCTTGGGTAAGGGTGGATAAGTATTTTAAAAATATTTATCCATCCTTACAACCACACATTTTTACTTTTACATTTCTTTCTTCATCAATCAACAACAACCACACAATGCTTAGATAAGAGCATTTCTCTCTTTACTTTAACATTTCTCTCTTCATCAATCAAAGTCAATTTTTTTTTAAAAAAAAAAAAATGTGACTCTAAGGTGGGTAAGTATTTCCAAAAGAGACCAGTTTGGGTGCAGCCTAAGCTGCACCCTTGAGGTGATGTCAGGAAGAAAAAAAACATTAAAAAATAAAATGGAACACTTTAAAAAAAAAAAAAAAAAAAATTTGAGATATGTGGCTCCAAAGGAGCCACATCAGGGACAGCCAGTTTTTGGAACTGGTCTCTTTCCAAAATACTTACCCTGGAAATACTCACCCACCCTTACTTAAGTATTGCTCAAGAAATAATTATAAATAGTCTCTAAGGGATGTTGCAGTAGTTGAAGACTCGGGTTTTGAAGGTATGCTTTCCTCAAAGTTCTGAGTTCGAGTCTTCCCTGTGACATTATTCATTAGATATCTCTGGTATCTAGCACAGGGACAGGCAATATTAATGATTAAAATACTTTAAAAAACTATTTACCGAAGGATTTCAAAACCCTCCATAAAGATGTTATAATTTTATTTTCAAATTCCTCTTTAAAAATCATTTACTGAAGGTCTTTAAAACCCTTAACAAAGGTGTTATAGTTTATTTTTCAAATACGCTTAAAACCATTCATCAAAAGTTTCAAAACCCTCAAAGGTGTTATAGATCTATCTAAAAATACGCTTAAAACCATTCATCAACAGTTTCAAAACCCTCAAAGGTGTTATAAATCTATCTAAAAATACTATTTAAAAACTAAGAAAATTGCTCCACATAGCAATTTTTGGAGCAATTTTTTGCAATTTTTGTCTTTGATTAATGATTATCGACAAACTGATTGAATGCTATCAGCTCAATTAATTGATTGAAGCATGAACATTTTGATCATTTAATAGGAACCGACCCAATTTTATGCTACATTAATTTTTAAGAAAGGGCTATTTATAGTTTGGATACACAAGTGTTTTTTTTTTTTTTTTTCTCCCTGGTGGGTTTTGGCGGCAGGGAGATGATAAACTTTTGGTAAATAATTTTTAAAGACTATTTTCTAATAAATAAAAACACCGTTTTCTAAAACCAAAAGAATTAAGAAAACAGACCTGTGTGTTCCAGTTGGTTGTGTAAAGCATCCAAAAACAGGATACAAGTTTTTAGAATAGCCGCGGATAGCATTTCATAGCAAATTCCCCGAAGAAGACGTTAGAGTAGATGAGAGTGACTTACACAGCTTGTAACCCACGACCAGTGGAATTCCAAACACATATGGTAACAACCAACGTGTTTACATAATTAGCTACGTTTCTGCCTTCTATATATGCATGCAAACTCCTAACATGTCCATCTTTCTGGCATTTTGTAGGCTTCTCCGCACTGAATAGTGGGGGTTTAGCATGAGGCCGAAGGAGAAGGCCACTATGATGGAGTTTTCGAGGGAGACTGCCAGCCAAGGTGGCCGGTGAAGACACTGCGTGATGAACCAAAGGTACACCATTTTTTTTTTTTAATTGCTTCCCCTGAATTCTGCATATTCATTGGGTTTCAATGGCATCCATTAGTAGCGTAAACAAGAGTTACATTTCTAGTCACACGCTTCCACCACACAATTCGCCATCCCACTGCCACTCTGTTATCGGATCGTGTTCGCTCGGCCTTCAACCAAGTCGAGTCCTTCAAGCTCAAGTGTGCTGAAGTAGTCTCGTGCTCAGAACCGATGAGGCTTTTGGGGATGCTAGCTAGAGGTAGCGTGCGGAATAGTATGACAAATTAAGATGGTGGTCTACGAAAAGGGACAAGTATAGGTGTAGCTGAATTGTTTGATATGTATAATGGAGATAACAACTGCAGCAGAATCCAACACGGATCTTAGCCAAGGTTGTGCTGGATCAGATGTTGAGGGTGATCAATGATTTCAAGAACCTAGCTAACACTCCAAATTCCTGCCATAGGATAGTTGGCACGAATTTAATACCCTCGGAAATGTATGAATTCCTCGTTTTTTATTCCATACATTGAACAATAGGGTCATGTAAGTGCATTGATTAATCGTGGTTTGAAGAATTGAACTAGTTTTTCTATGCTTCCCAATACTTGAGCGAGCATTCTATTCATGTCCAACTTAATCATGAGTGGCCATACCCTACAAAAATGGACGATACTCATAGGGTTGAGTTTCATTTATCACACAACATTAAGTATATAACTGACACAATACTCAAAACATAATTCAGATTCAATTTATTAAAGCTAAATCTCCAATGAAATTTTTTCCACCATTTGTTATTCTTGTTCTACTTATAGATAGTAAAAAAAGACGCTAAAAATATTGTTTGCACTTGTATCCACCACGTTTTTTTTAAGGATGGTATGAACCATGAAAATCTGGGCATCAAACACCATTATCATGTACAATACAAGACTTCACTAATATTTAAAGCATGCGTTCTTACAATGAACAAGCTTACAGTCAACATCCAATGAATATCCTTACCTAAACATTGATTTCCAGTCTTTTTATCATTACAATTGTGAGTTAAAAAGCAAACTGTCCTCTGCTCTTGCAATTCCTGTTAGTCACAATAAAATGTAATTTATCAATCTACATGTAACAGACCTTAACTACCTACCTTTTTTGGTTTTAGGAACAAAAGAAATTTTGTTTTAACAAAATCCAAAAAACAAATAGATCCATGCCAAAAATCCCCAATAAAAATGATAATCACTAGATCCAATCACAAAGGTAAGGAAATAGGAAAAAAAAACGACCATTGGTAAGTACTTAGTGCATATATAAATGAATAATATCCAGCAGGATCTGAACCAAAGAAACTTGCAAATGATGGAGTAATACATTGGAAGATAGGATGTAGCTTGAAAAGACAACATTTATCAAAGAATTTTGTCGAAAAGATATAATCAGCTATGAGTAAGTGGAAGTTGGAACAAGCAGATGTCAAGTATTGTGGCAACTTTATAGTGAATGACTAATAATGTTGAAGGATGCAATGGTGGTACAAAAAGCATGGAGTGGAGTTAGTGTAGTAAAGTTGTTAAGTTGTAATATGCATAAAAATGAGGAATAGAGAAAAACATAATCAAGAGATACACTAACCAACCATAGTGCAAAAGGGTTCCTCAATGAGAGGAAGGCAAAGCACGCCAGTTATCAGCAACCGACATAAGACGATCTCGTGAACTTTGCGAAAGTTGTTGGAGAATTACATTCTTGACATGAGCTGCAGCTGTTTCACCGGAGCGGGTTGCAAGTTCCAAGTAGACTACAGCTTTCATCATGTCCCTTTCCTGCCCAATTACTCAAATCAGTGCCTGCATCATAAATTTCTATATTCCAAGTTTTCTTTTCTTTGAGAGGATTAGTGAACATAAATGACCTAGTTAGTGAAGCCCCCCGCCTTCTGTTTTTCCTGATTTCACATTTTAAAGTTTTGAATTCACGAAACATGACATGAGGGAAACGATGCAAGGTGAAAAGGGAAGTGGGGTTGAAACATACAGAAAAGAGATGGAGTCCGTGCTCAAATTGAGCTTTGGTGTGGCCGCGATCAGCAGCCCGCTTCATCCACTTCTTAGCTAACCGGTGGTTTTTGACCATACCTTGTCCGGAAGAGTAGCAGAGAGAAAGATTGTACATAGCACGCACATACCCACCTTCCGCAGCCTTCAAGAACCAGGTAGCAGCTTCGTGTAGGTTGCGATCCACCGCCCCTTGACCCTGGCGTAGACAGAGAGCAAGCTGGTATTGGGCTCGAATGTTGCCAGCGATGGAGGCTTGGCGCAACCATGTTAGGGCTTGGGTAGGATTTGGGGGTTTCGCTTGCAAAAAGGAGATCCCTAAATTGCACATGGCGGCAGAATCGCCTAGGCGAGCAGCGTTTAGGTAGAGGGAAATAGCCTCATCTTTGTTGCCGGCCTCCCAGTAGAGGAGCCCGGCATCAACCATGGCAAGAGTGGAGCCACGAGCGGCGGCCTTGAGAAAGGAATGGAGAGCCTTGTCGGAATTGGGTCGGACCCCGGCTCGGCCGTGCTTGAAGCGCTTACCCCATCGCAGAAAGAGCATAGCCTCCCTCAAAGGCTTGAGGGCCTCGAACCAAGACTTGCATACGAAGGACGCAACTCGGAGATTAGGGAGGTTGAAAGAGGCCGCGATTTTGATGAGGATATCGTAAGGCAAGGCGGAGAAATCATACGACCCAGAATTGGAAATGGATAATTGATCCTCCTGGACCTGAATCTGAATCGGAGGTTTGGGTTTGAGAATGAGATTGGAGGAGGAGAGAGAAAAGGAAGAGAACGGAGAGGCATGATCCGGCCAACTTCTTTGCCTCCTCATAATCTCAAGATCCACAAGTAGCTCAAAGCAAAGGAAAAAAGTCGACAATAAGAAAGGAAGGATAACCAAATTCCAAATTCCAAATTCCAAATTCCAAATGGGTCCAATTGGGCGACCATTTCTTCCTTTGATTTAAGTAAGTTTGATGTGACTTTAACATTCCTTCCTTCCTTCCCCCACGAAACAAAACAAAACAAAACAAAACAAAACAAACCAAAATTAAAAATAATTAATCACTGATGTTACTCTTTCTTTAACCACATTCATTCATTCATCAACCGCATTATGCATCCGCCTCCTGTTTCCCCCGCATTGCTTCCTCACCTCATAATTCTATTACTATACGCTTTAGCCTCGCCTCCTCTACGCTGCGCAATCATAATAATGCCTCTCTCAATTTCTCATTTAATATACATTCCCAACTTCATTTACATTATATTATTTAACTCTAAAATCATTACTTTCTCATTTAATTCTTCCTTCCCGGTTGCCACTTATGTTCCAACAGACTTCTCAAAATTGTTATTACATAACATTAGAGCTCATTTGCCGCTGTAATCTCAGGGTAATGTGCATAACACTTCAACTGCAGATAATCAAAGTGTTTTTTTTTTTTTTTATTAAAAAAATTTACACGAAAGGGGAAAAAGAATGGGGTAAAACTAAATGATGTATGCCATGATGCAATAAGTTTTTGTTTCAAATCCCTAGCTTAGCTGCAGTTCCATTGTTTGCGAACAACAATGAAAGCGCCTAAGGCTGAGCTTCGTTAGGTAAGGTTGGGGGCTTCTTCCTGAACACATGTTTTCTGCAACGTTCAAAAATGCCATCGTATATCACATCAAATTGAACTCCTGCTCTCTCCCGATTCACTATGAACATTATGTGATCCCCTTCAATTATCCTGTAATACCTGCAAATTCATTCATAATCAAACTTTGCATTTACATTTCATCTCAGTGTTCAAGTTTGCATGCAAATAGTAACACTTGGATGCACATGGCAGACAAAGGTAATATGTTTCTAAGTTCTACTAATTGATCAGGAATGTATTTCAAGAAATTAATGTATCCACCAGAAAGTGTATTTTGATATATGATGCATCACTCTTAGAACACTATCTATGTCAATTACTTATAGGTTGTTTAAATTGTAGCAGCAAGAAAGAAAGAATGGAAATTGGATATTTCAAATTAGAGATGTTGTGTTGTACGAACCAGATGCCAGATTCGAGGGGTTTACAATCTGAATCGTTTACGACATGACGACTTGGATGCTCGACTGGAAAACGTGGGTGAGTCATGGATATGGTGTTGAGTGCACCATCATTGTCCTGCCAATCTTCATCTCTGTAGCCTTTGTAAGGAGGAGCGACATCGGAAGGATGGCGCCATTGACTCATCTGCAGAACTCTCATGAAAAACAAGGGGTGGATTCTAAATATGCTTGATGGAAGTGTGAGCCCCAAAATCTTCCTAGTACATTTGGTTACATAGTTAAAATAGTATGTGTTAGGAAAGGTGTGTAAATGGTTGTTGAGGCGGATGGAGCCCTGTATGGTAAGATCAGGAAGGATCCAATCTCCAGAGGCAAATGGACCTGAATTTCCCATGAGGCAATCAATAAGACCCCAAATACCCATTTGGTTCCAGGACATGTTGAAGTGGTCAAAGCCAAAGGTATAATATCCTTTCAACCAGGGAATGTTAATCCAATCGTATACTATAACACCCAGGCGGCACAACTGTAGAAGGGATATAGCCTTCATTGAACTCCCATCTTCTGGCCTGGAACAAGAAGTTGAGATCATGAGATTGATTGATTCATTCAAGTTGGGCTTGTAGAAGATGAATAATAAGAAGAATATAAAAGGGTTCTACTACTTACTGCATCCCATCCAAGTAGGTCCTGGTAGTCCCATTGAACAATCCTGATAAGGAGGTGATGCTTAATACCCAGTTGGGATTGGTATTCTCATAACCTTTGAATGCCTGAACCAACAAAATGAGGAGAATGTGTTTAGTTTATATGTAGAGTAGAGAGTAGAGAGTAGAGAGTAGAGTAGAAGGGGGATTAAAGAAGACAAGAGTAAATGTAATTACCTTGTCGGCTAGCATTTGGTGGAGTGCTCTCACGACCTGAGCTCCGGCAGAATGGGCAACAAAGTGAACAGGATGGTGTTCATCCCATTGAGGATAGTGTCCTGGTTCATAAAGTCGGCCGAACTGTGAGTGGCCATAGGCGTTGCTGTGTTGTTCCCCATAGTCCACTCGTCCGCCTTTCAAATAGTAGAACAATTGGCGAGCCCTGTCATAAATGCTGGTTAAGGATCCTAGATCAGGGACAAGAACCCTGTCGTCTTTCTTCTCCGCCCCGCCAAAGTAGGACAAACCACCCAATCTCTGCGGAGCAAATGGAAATACATATGTATGGAAAATGATGATGAAACAACAGAAGAGAGAACGAATTAGAGAAGTGGCTTACTCCTTGGCCAAAACCAAAGATTCCATGAACTAATACAATTGGGGGGAGATCATGATGATCATGATGATGTTGGGCATTGGGTGGTGTGGTTGATGATGTTGTCGTCGTCGTCGTCGTCGTTGTTGTGTGTTTGGGGTCAGCTCGAGAGAAAAGGCATCGAGAGAGATCCCCTGCCAGGGCTGTGCTGAATATGTAAAACGCATACACCAAGTGAACCATAGAGCTCAAAAATAATTCCGTCAATTGCAACCCATCAATCCACAGCCTCATCATATGTAATTCCCCAAGTTTTGAGTTTTTGATCCAACAGCTCTCCCTCCCACCTCTTCAACCCACCAAGAAACAAACAAGGCTTAAAACAAAATAAGAAGAGGGGAGGGGAGGGGAGGAGATGGGCACAAACAAAAAGGCTCTTCTGCAAATTGGGAGGCTTCAAACTCTGGTCGTACCTCCGTGGACCACCAATTATCGCAAAACCGTCTTCCACAACCCCCCCTCCTACTCCTCTTATTATTATATCTACACAAAGCAACGATCTTTTTTCCTTTTCTTTTTCTCTTTCCCCTTCGCAACAGTAATTATACTTTTTTGACAAATGGGTTTCCTTTTTCCTTTCTTTCTTTCTTTTTTTTTTTTTTTTTTTTTTTTAAATTTTATATTTAACCTTTCGAATCCCATCCTCCCCTCATATGTGTAAACTCTGTTAACCAATCACCGGTCTGTTTCTTCCAAAACAAAACACACACAACACATGCTTCATGTTGGGTTGCCTCCATTTCCACGTGTGTTTCTCCATCTCTAGATTACTAAATTTTAACACACAAACAAAATTGCAGCCACTTGATTTTGAATGGCACTACTAAATACATGCTTCATTGGATAAGATTTTGGATTTTACATTTTGGTGGTTTCAAATTAGACTGTGCCCCGCTGGATCATAGCTGGAACCTTCCTCTTCTCCCACTCCAACCCCATGTTTCTATATTTCAAAAAATAACTCCATTATTATTTTCTTTTCTTTCTATTCCACTTTTTTTAAGAGGATTATAAATATCGATTTCAAAAAAATACATAATCAAAATGTTGCATTATGTCAATTAAGTTAGTTGTCCTTGTCTATAAGCGCTTCTACTATCTATTATCTGCAAATCTAACATAGTTACTCCATATCTTATACATACTTATCAATATAATATGTCACATAAATAATGTAATATCCGTCAAAGCATTATTTTTATATATTTTTTAATGTATTTTTTATATACTTATTTGCTATATGTATAGTCTAGAAAATTTACTTTCAACAGCACATTCTACCTCTTATATTATATTTGCAGCCTAATTTCTAAAATAATTAATTTATAGTATATGATTTCTATCAATTATAAAACTCAACCAATGATAATTTGAAAGTCTATCACTGATTGATCAGTAATAAAATTAACAAGTGATAGAATTCAATCACTCATTGAATTATGATAGAACTCAACTTGAATTTCTTGTTACAAATGAATTAGTTTTGATTTGGTATTATAAATGAAAATATTTTGCTATTTTTTTATTATACATGTGACATCCCCCTATAGTCTAAGTTTTAAAACAATGAGAGTATAGTTTGAATAATATGATGTATAATTTAGTAATAGAAATGTTACCCTTTCAAACTATGTTGTTGAATACAAAAATAAATTATTTTAAACTTGTTAAGGAATCATGTATATAAAACTTTTAAATAAGAAACTAAGGCAGTTAAGGGTACAAGACAAGGAGATATAATTATAATTATGAATAAACAGTTAATACAATTTGGGCGGATGACATGGATTTTGATTAGTATTACTTGTAGATTAAATTATAATTTAATTCTTAAACTCTTTTTTTTTTTTTTTTTTTGTATTTATTTGATATATGAATTTAAATATTTAATAAATTTTTACCAAGTTCTTAAATTTTCATATTTCCGTTGAATATATATTATTTTAAAATTTCATTTCATGTCTAACAACAATAACAATTAGGGTTAAGAAATTGAATCAATGATCCATTGATCATTAAAAATACATCTGTTGAGTTACTATTCTAGTTCAATGTAACGAATTCTCCAATTTATATTAAACTGCTTAATTAGTTATAATATATATTAAGTTATTCGAACCGATATCACAGAAAAAAATCAATGATTTTACAGAATTGAAAATGCAATGAATGGGGAGAGAGTTTTGATCTTGGAATAATGTTGCTGCTACAAGTTGATAATATAAATAAATTGATATTGTGCTTGGGAATTGTGTAGTTCAGAAGCCACGTGAGAATTTGGTGGCGAAAATTAAGATGTTCCACCAAACAAGTGGAGATGATAGTAAACTCCTAACATATTTTTTAAAATGGTTTTTCTTTTTGGGTTTTACTAACTTAAATGAAATTTCAATTTTATTTTATTGGACCAAATATTTATTTGGATTTAATGAGTTTTTGATATTATATTCAATAAAGTGAACATCTTAAGATTAATTGGTGATAAAAATGGCAGTCTACCTATAAAGTGGGATAATAGTAAGATCCTACCAATAATTAAGGCCTCATTCGATAATTATTTGATTTTTTGTTTTTCATTTTTGAAATTTAAGCTCGTTTTTACTCATATTTTCTACGATATCCTTCATCTTTCATACTATGTATTTAACTTTTCTTACGAAACTACGTGAATGCTAATCAAATTTAAAAAACAAGTTTTTAGAAACAACTATTTTTTTTATCTTCAAATTTTGGTTCGATTTTTATAAATATAGATAAGAGGTAGATATACATGTATAAAAAACGTATGATGTAATAGTTGTTATAGCTTTAAATTTCAAAATAAAAAATTAAAATCAAAATGATTATGAAATGAGATCTAAATAAAAATAAATTGAGCGAGTGAATTTTTTTGGGTTATGTTAGATGGGTTTTCACTTATGTTTTAAGAATGTATGATACTTAGTTGTATTCTTAAGCTTAGTGTACATATACGGTTGGGTTAGCTCTCAACTATTAGTTAAACAGCAGTATTTAGTGGTCAGCTATCTTCTGTACAAATAGAGCAGACTATCATCTTGAATAAATGTGTGAACAATATTTCTCTCCACTGATATATTTGTATTATGTGTTAGAAACTATTAGAGTCAATTCAAGCTAAATCTTTTGGTTATTAAGTATACACCGATATCGCTGAGTTACTGTTCTTGTTGGCCGTCAATTTAAATTTTTAAATTGGTCAATTTGTTAAACTATCTAACCATATATATTAGAGTAACCTAATTCGACCAGAATTGGTTGAATTAAATATTTCTTGGGAAAAAGATATTTAATACAAATTATATGAATGATTTTCATTTAAGAGTAATAAAGCTACACACCAAAAAAAAACATTATATTTATCTTCTTTTTCCTTTTCAAAATCTCGTTTATAAACCATAAATATATGTAAAAAGAAAATAAAGAAAAATTGGATGTTATGAAATTTGAATTCCACCTATCTATTTGTTAGTGAATGATTCGTGCTAATATGCTAAAATTTAGTCTTGTTAGTTAATTTTATTTACCAATTAAATGTTAAATGGGTTGATTGATGGGCGGTCGAAGTTACATGAAGATCCAAATGAAAATGGTGGTCAAAATGTTATTCCCCATTAATATATATAGTAAGAGAGGAAAAGGCAAAGCACATGTGAGGTTGTTGTCCTATTAGTAAATATAGAATAGTAATAGCAACAATAATGATAATAATAGAGAGAGAGAGAGAGAGAGAGAGTAAAAGTTGATGAAATGCAGAAGCAAGGGGGGGTTGGTTGGTTGGTTGGTTAACCAGTGCAAGCGAATCAAAGAGGACAAATACAAACAGTTGGAGGCCATATGACGGAGCGTAAGGTTGATTCGGGTAACCGGAGAAGAGAGGCCTCCTTGGGAGAGGGTGTCGTCGCAAGTGACGTAGTCGGTCAATGCTGCAGAGAGGTTGATGTTGAGGCTTGCCTGGTCTCGGCCTCTCAAGTTTTCAATGCAAGTCTCCAAGTTGGTGTAGGCGTCGTCGTAGTTCTCGTAGCACACATCCATTTCCTCCGACCAGTTCCTTCTCTTCTTCGCCTTCTCCCTCGCCGCTTTCGTCTGCGCCATCAGCTGCCTGATCGCCGACTCCATCGCCACCGTTGGGTTCGTAAGCCCCTTCACCACTGACCGGCACAGCGACGGGTACTCTGCCCTTCCGCACAACTCCCCCACCCCTCCCAAATTAAAAGGATCCAGATTCAGATTCAGATTCAGATTCAGATTCACATCTACAAGCTCTCGCTCATGTCCCTGTCCCTGTCCCTGTCCCCACATGACCGCCACCAATATCAATATCCCCACCACCAACAAACCCATGATGATTACTATTGTTTTTCTAATTTCTTTGTTCAAAACACACACCACACAACCAAGATTAATCAATGTCTCTCTCTCTCGATTCAAAACACACACACAGGCCGGTTAGAATTATAATTATTATTTTATTAATCA
This sequence comes from Sechiopsis laciniata, assembly GCA_037833695.1. Classification (NCBI taxonomy): domain Eukaryota; kingdom Viridiplantae; phylum Streptophyta; class Magnoliopsida; order Cucurbitales; family Cucurbitaceae; genus Sechiopsis; species Sechiopsis laciniata. The sequence goes on from JBBMKA010000015.1 coordinate 13,149,533, forward strand.
TTATTCCTGGGTACAATGTGTGTATGTCTTGGATGGATGGTGCATAATCGCCTAAATAATCTCCTTCATTCTAGCTACCTAATAGTAAGCTCTACCACCTCGCATTTGCAGGGCATCCCCGTAATGCATGCCTTCCCTACTTAATTACCTCTATCCCAACCGCTTACGTGTCTACTCAATTATATATCCTTATATTTCTTTTCCCCTTTTCTAATTAATTATTATATAACCCCCCTCTCTAATTATCTTTACTTTTCTTTCAATTCTCTATGTCTCTAAGACATCCACAAACCCATCCTACATAAGTTACGAGACAATATAATTTCAATTTCTAAATAATTGGTAGAAGGAGATCACAAAACTTACATAAAAGTGATCGAACCTGTGACTTCGGTGTTGAACTGCATCACTGCAAAACAATGTCAAATCAACGCCTCCATCGTCGCCACCAACCTTTTTGGTTTTTTTTTGTACATTTTTTTAGTGCAAGTACAATTTGGAGGGCATTGAAACATGATGCCAATTATGATCGTGTTAAAATCCACTTTTTGCATATCCTTTACGTTGGCATATTCTTTACTTGAGTCATGACAGTAAAGTGTGAATAAAATCTAGTGATAATTGACGTCGATATATTTTCAAGTAAAAAGATCAAAGTTTAGATTTCTTATTTGAAGTAAATAAATAAATAAAAAAATAATAATAATAAGTGGACGGATCATTTTCTTCAATAATTAAATTTTTGGGGATTTTTCATGAATTAAAAAAAAAAAAAAAAAAAAAAAACATTTATGGAGGTCAAAATTTTAGAAAAAATCAAATAGAAAACTTATTCATTCAATAAAGTTAAGCATATGATTTCAATCAAGCCATCAAAAATCAAGTAAAATCAGTTACTTCAATCAAATTAAACTGATTAAGTATAAAAGAGCACATTTGTTGTATTTGTTAAGAGAATTAGTTAAATATGTTCAGTATATTTAACTCTTCACAAAAATATTTATAAGGTCATCTTCTCTTTGGCGAAATTAATGAGAATGATACATTCATAGTCACTGCATTTCTCATTCTTAAAGTAGAACTTTTTCTAAAAGTGAAATAAAAGTTAAAAAATAATTCATTACTATTTAGTTAATCTAGAAAAATTGAAAAAATTGGTGGCATGTTAGTTTTATTGTTTTGTGATAATCCAGTCCAACACCACGATTTCTAGTTCGATTATAAAATTCCTATATTTTATTATCTATTTTTTTTTTAAACTTTTTTATTTAAGAAAAATTAAATTTTTTTAGACATTTTTGAAGTCCACATATATGGTTCAATTTAAGCCACATTTACTTGATCTCTAACTCAAAAAAATGAACAAATAAAATAGAAGAAAAATAAAATGTGGCTCAAATTAAGACACATATGAGGCTTAATAAATTGTTAAAATTGGCCTTTTTTTACCACAAATTCAAATATTTTATTAATGAATACGAAATCGTATGTGGTGAAATTTGGCCATTTTTACATTGATGAAAAACATAACTTATACAATGAGGTGATGCAAATTAAACTAGTGTTTAGTTATTAGAGGCTTTGTTGTGAAGTATTTTCAAGGACCCGCAAGGCTTAACAGTCCAAGAAGAAGCATCCCTTAGGCTCAAAGGGGGCACGAGCGCATGGATAAAGAGCCTGAGGAGGCCCGAGGCCCAAAGGAACTCGGGACCCAAGCTCGCGCCCGAACTCTCATACAATGGTCCCTTCAACTTCTCTCATAGATTTGCATGTTATGTTAAGCGGAAGCCCGTACCGTCCTCCCTAAGTCTGCCAGGCAGGGTGTGGCCACAGCATGCAATTGACACTACACTCAGCAATGGAGGGTATGCGAGAGTTAAAGTGGATGTCCCCAGTGCAATCCTTCTTATGTTTGTTTGTTTGTTTGTTTGGTTCAGACAATATGTCATTAATTAATATAAGATAGCAAGGCCGAGATTTCATCATCATCTGAATGATTATATAGGGAGTTCTTTCGGACGGAAGAGAGATAGCTGTGAAGGGGCTTATAGTGTACTTAGCTCATGGCCAGCCAGCTAACAGAAAAGCCTGATGTGTACAGTTTTGGTGTGGTTTTGCTGGAAACTGTCATCGGAATACAAAAACAGTAGAAGCAAAACCCTCCGACTACTTGGAAAGCATATATAGTACTAATTGTAAGTGAGTCCTACAGGTACTAGTTCAAATCCTAACTACTTTTCTGTTTTTTCATTGTGAATGTGAAATATGATGATCATGTGTGTGGGGAAACAGACGAAGTGGATGCATTTTCAATCCGGAAGAGTTGAAAGGATATACGATCCGAAGCTGATGGTTAAAGATATCCAACCACCGTTCATGGACGAGAGTACAATGGAACTCCAGGACATCACTGCAGCTTCTTCCTCAGCTCCCACCCTTACTAAATCATAATTCAATATTTCATCCCAGGTAGGTAGAAAGACAAATCAACTAATGTTGGATCAGCTAACTACAGAAACAGTTTTACGAATCAAACATAGATTATTATATATTATTCTTCTCCTGTTTCTCATAATCGTCGTAAAATAATATTGCTCAGATAGAATTAAAATGCAAAAGTGAATCAAAATAAGTGGATAAAGAATATCCATATTAGAAAAGAGGAAGAAACAATAGTTTCCTTTGTTAACATCCTTTCTTTACAACAAAAAATTTCATGGTATAATAAACTCTATATCCCTCCATCATATTCATGTTACTATAAGTCATTTTTCAAATTTAACGCCAATGTTGTCAATGCCACGCTTGCCTTTTTTATCATATACAATGTTGCTCTTTAATTACTACAATCACCACCAACTCAATGACACAGTACAAATCTTGCTTAATTAGTTGTTCCAAATGTGTTTGCATTCCTTAAGAGAGAGACGTAAAGCAGGTGGTTCCATGTATCGGGTACCCCGGGCAAGCACCAATGACTGCAATCTTGCACTCGGAGACCTGCACGTCTTTGTGCATCTGTGTTGTATTTCATTCTATAAATTGAAGGGTGTGCATCCTTCCGATAATGTGTGAGGGTGGTGATGTTTAAGTACCACACCGGCGTTTTCATCTCCTTCATCACATTCTCCAATGCCCTCATTTTCTTCTTAGGGTACTTTTCTAAGTGTGTTTTATTGTTGTAAATTGGTTCCATTTCACTCTTGCATTGCCCTCCAGAGTTCCACTCACCACCACTGCCAAAAACAAATAACTTGGACTTGTTTTTCCATTAATTAACTCATTCATTTCATAAGTTACAAATACCTGAAATGAGAATATGAATAGCCTCTGAAGAAAACCAGAGTTCGGTTTGTATCAACATTGTTGTCGATCCATTGACCCCAAGTGGTGAGAGCCCTCTTAAATGCTTCCAAAACCTTCAGTCTTGGGTGCACGTGGTCGCCTTCTTGGTAATAATTCTCCCTGCAGAAATCCCCTGATTGAATTAATTAAGCACAAACAAACAAACAAACAAACAAACAAACAAAATCCCCTGACCGAATTATGTAGGTTGGATTACGTACCCCCTAGATGTTTTCTCATGAGTCCACCAATGGCCTGTATTAAACACTAAAATGTCGGCATCCCTATACATCTTTGTGGTTGGGTCCATTTGATCCAATCTTAGTGTCTCCATCATCGTCCCATTCTTTGTTTTTAATGAAGATTCCCGAACTAGGAATGGAGAACTAACAAAATCCACGGAACAATTATAGTCCTGCTGATACAACAAACCAAACAAACGAATTATGCATGAGTTTGGTTTGACATAGAAACTTCGAAAAGGCATAGAGAAAAAGGTGGTAGGTTGCCTGAAAGCGGAAGGCATAGAAGCCCTTCTTCTTGAACTCTGTCCTTCCAGAAATCTCATACACTTTGTTTTTGTGGGTAATACTATGACGAAGAATGCACACCAGAGACTCCCACATGTTCCTATTCAATGAATCCCCAACAAACACCAGAGTCTTCCCCCTCAACATCTCTAGAAATTTTGTTGCGTTAAGACTGAAAATTAAATTATTTAAGCAGCACCTCATAAGTATGTTTATAATTAAACAACAAGGGGTGATGTGAATTGAATTAAACATACCACCTACCTTGGAATGTTACATCCATTTGGCTCCCATTTCCATTTGACATAACCATCATCTGGCCTGTTATTAAGATGACAGTCAAAGTCCGTATCAATGTAAGGGCACGAACCTGGAGGATAATATGGCTTCGAATCATCCCTCGCCCATCCACCATCAAAGATATCACATTCCTCATTATCCAAGCTGTTATTCGGCTTCGTATTTATTTCAATACTTCTCTGCCTTGAATAATCTGTCCCTCCATACCCTTGTGCATTGGAAGAATCACTATCCTGATCCTCCTCATATTCATGACTAATATCGTTGCGATTATAAAGAGAGAAGAAAGAATTGGCATGCAAGAAAACAATGCTTACAATAACAATCAGAGAAAGGGTCGTAATTAATCCAGGAACAACTCTGAATCCAAGTTTCCTTGACTCCATGTGGGTGGGGGTCACAGAGGGAGGAGCGGACTAATTAGTTTCTATTTTTGAACACGGAATGGAAAATTAGGGAAACTTCCCCACTAAGCCTCTACCATCACAAACTGCTATTTCTAAGTAATCTTATTGTTATTAAAAGATTATAGACATCTCCGCCCTAAATCGTTAGTACAGAAGGCATTGGTTTATCAAACTATTTGTATTCATTCAGTAGATGCCGTGCCATGCCATAAAATGGAACAAAACGGTGAAACCAAAGTAAGAGAGTTGAGATGTATGTATGACATGAAAGGATGATGTTGAGTTGTCATGTTCAAACCCCTAAGGCCCAGCATAAATTATTGTAAGCCCAAATCGTTCTTTTCATTTTATGGATTCTGCGAAATAGGATACAAATCAAATAATTCCCATGTAAAAAATATACAGTGTTTTGTAGCATCAATTGAACAACATTGAAGAACCAACATAAACATCAGAAGATTGTATAGATAGGTTTGCAGATTCAATAATGCAGATAGAGCCACCATTCTCCACTATAACTAACTCGTAACTAGCTACATATTTTCTAAAGCCAACTTCAACCTGAAAAAAGTTTATATATATAGTTCTGATATATAACTCCTTAACAACTAAAAGACACTAGAAGATTGAATAGTTGGGTTCGTAGAAATCAACAAGTAAGAAAACTGGGCCACCCAACCAAGATGTAGCTTGAGTCCTACACACAATCTTCCATAATAAAGCTGACTGCTGCACGCACGTGAATCAGAATATAACTTGCTCCCGTCTAACTGGCATCCGACTTATCAAGAGCTGAAACAGAAAGCAATTGAAGTGTAAAAGGGCAGTGGGGGCATCAACAAGCAAACGACTCGTTCATGAGTGTAGAGAGAGGGAGATTACTATTGTAATTAAGAAGCTTTTCAATAAGGTCAACGTGAGTCATGAGCATTCGCCTACAGCAGTAGCGAACCAAGCCCAGTGCATCAAGTGCATCCCTGGGACAGGAAAAAATGAGTTAGGATACGAAGAGCAACTATCAAGGTAAGAGGGCAAGAACGAAAGAGTTACTTCCTTACCCTTCAGAATAGTCTGCCTGTAGAAGATCAAGGTAATTATCCCATTTGTTTCCAATCACCTGACAAAATGTAAACAAGGTCGCTTTCCTTTGTTTAGCTATCCGCAATGGAAACGCAATGACTTCAAATCCTATTTAAATTATAGCCTTCAAATTATATATTAATGAAAGAAACTAACCTTATTCGTTAAAATTAACATCTTTAGCTTCTTCTTTTATCCTATATACTTTTTATTGACAGGAATGATATTGGTTTTTTTTAAAAAGTTCAACATCCAGAATTTAAACTCACACTTCATTTTTATATATTAAAGAAAAGATAAGAAAAAAGACTAAACTAAACCTATCATTTTGATTTTAGTTGTTAAACAACGGGGGATAGGGGATTCTAACTCATACATACATTTATACCTATTGCTTCCATAATCTTACGCCTATTGCTCGACTACCACATGACCCTAGAATTTTTGGATGTCAAGAAAACACCTTAATTTATAGGTAGGTGGTCACCTATCATCTCTTAACTCTCCAAGACCCTCTTGAGGACTAGGCCACCGCCACTCTATGATGGTTTATGCCTATTGCTTAAGTTGGCACTAAAGCTATCCTTCTTTTCAAATATCACTCACTGCTGCAACCTTCACGACGCCACGTCAACCCATCTTCTGCAACCCTCCATCGGTCAAAAACTGGGTTGATCAGGTTTTCTTTGTTTTATTTTTACAAATCTCAATCCCGAAACGGGGTGAAATTGGAGTGGGTGAAAGTTTTGTTGAAAAACTTGCTCGTACACCCAGCAAAGAAAAAACATTTGTACATACAAAAAAAGAGAGTAGGGAAAAAATCAATGATCGGGAAAGGCTTAAACATATGAGAAGGTAAAGTAATTGATCATGGCCTACCTTTCCGCAAGTAAAGCAACGCACTGGGATGATCATCTTCGCCCTTTGCCCTGCCTACGACGCTGACTGCCTCGCTCTCAAAGGATTTAGCTCCCCATTGCCCCCCCTTTTGTATTACTTCTTTAAAAAATCTTTTCTTTTTGGGCTTCCCCCTTCATGGCCCAAACTTTTCTAAAAAACTTTAATTTCTTCTCTCTTTTTATTTTGGAAAAATCAAGATGAAGGCGGCCGGTCAAGAGGTTGGTTGGGACGAGGAAGAGCTCCATTTGACCTTGGGAAGCCTGTTATAGATAAGTCCACCAAGATTAAGGATTAGTTGCTGTAAGAGAATTAAAAAGAAAAAGATGGTCTTTTGAAGCTCTACCGGAACAATGAAGAAGGGGCAAGGTGGTAATTTCATAGCTGGTGTGGAGCTCAAGAAATGGGCCCAACTCTCTGGCAGTGGGCCGGAGGACTTACAGGTAAAGCATTCGATTTGCTACCACGGATTCAAAGGTTTGGTTTTCAAATCGCTCCTCGGGTTCGGGTGAACCGCCTGGTTCCTCCAGGTTGTGTAAGGAGACTTTTATCAATTATATTCTAGTCATTTTTAGGCTCATTAAGATTTTAGGCCGTTTTACCTCTGTGTGTGGTTTAAATTTTAGAATAGGCTCTTATGCCTAGTTTTTGTTACTGCGTTTGTAGATGGAGCTGGTAGACAAAGGCCACATTGATACTTGGAAGCAATCTTTTTCGAGGAAGGGAGGAGGTAAACTTTATTTACGGGTTAGTTCTTTTCTATTAACTTTGGTGGAGTCTTTTTCTTTAGTCATATAGAGATCGATAGAGATCGATGTGCGATTATCTCTTAAACTCTATAAAAAAAAATGCCCGTTTTAAGGGTTATGATAGTTTGTCCCGAATGGAACTTTGATTCTCTATAATGATTAAGATGGTGGTTTGAAAGGTGTTTAGTGTCGATTGGGTCTTGTTTTTTATTTTAACTCTAAAGGTGGTCATACTCCGTCTTGTGGAGCTGGACCGTATGTGGTCCCAATGAGAATTTAGGTTGCAATGTTGGCTATGGTTAATGTTATTGGTTTGGTTTTTCAAAAAAAAAAAAAAAAAAAAAGCGTTTGACCGTACTCCGCCTTTTGTTCTTGGTCAACAAATTTGAGCTTTCCATATTCATACGTACTCAATTCTTACCTTCAAAATCAAAACAACTCAATCTTCATTTATCAAGCCAATTTTAGGGGTTGTCTGCATGTCGACTAAACTAAACTATTATAAATTAAAAGGCTAAATTATCAGACACACCCATCAACTATGGAGTTTTTGTCAACATTACTCTTAAACTTTGAAAAGTTTCAAAAATGAAAAGTTTTAAAAGTAACTTTGAACTTTACAAAATGTTTTAAAAATACTTTTGTCGTTAAAATTGGATGGAAACCATTAGTTTTGTTTCAAAAATGTCCATGAACTTTAAAAAGTTTAAAAAATACCCGTGGTTATAAAAGTTATTAAAAAAACATCTTTACCATTAAGTTTTGAATAAAAAATATTAAAATTTTGTTTGAATAAACTCCTAAATGATTACCTTCTTTCTCACTTTATATATCTTTTTTCTTATATGAAAATTAATGACAATAAACATATATTATTTGAAAGATCGTAGTGATCAACTAAGCTCAAGAAATTAAAAAATCAAAACTATAACCATCTCTTGATTAATCAAATGCGAAAAAAAGACTAAATTATTATTGGGATGATTTTTTTTTTTTATAATTAAACTATTGTTGGGATGAGTTTGAAAACTTAAGTTGGGTAGGTTCAGGTAGAGATTTATTCACTTCTTGAAAGTTTAATGATAACACATCATTGTTTTATTTGGTAAGATCGATTTTTAACTTGAATTATTTAAATAATTTAGCTTTCTAAATGTTTGGAATTAATGTCAAACTCTAGAGACAAACAATCAAATCTCGATGACTTCATAATCGCTTCAAATTAAGATTTTTTTGTTTAACATTGCATCGAGATTGTCCCCAAGGGCGACCCAACAGTTGAGGCACGAGCTATTTGAGACATGCTTCCTCAAGCGTCTAGGATTGGATACCATTGGGAAGTGCTTAAAATAGAAAACTCTTGAAGTATTTTCTATATGAGTCTTGAGACGTATTATCAGACCTCGAATGTAGTAGGGCTCATATGCCAACACAGTAGCCTAGTGAAAGTAGTACATCTGCTTGCCTTAGGGGGGCTAGCTTCAATTGGCCGAAAACATTTCAACGATTTCAACACCTATTTTCAAAGAAGATTTTTCGCACTCTTTTCTCCATTCTCAATAAATTTCTCTCATTTCAAAACAGAGCAATGAAGTAAATATTGATGTCTATGTATATGAATTAATTTATACTAATTTTGTTGTTCAATAATTCAAAAAGGGTTGTTTGTTTACCGTATTTAAAGAGGATTTAGCTTGAAGAATTATATTGAGGAGTTATTTTAAGTAATTAAAAATTGAGAGTTGTAGCTAAAAACTCGTTTGAATGCGATTTTTGTGTAGAAAAGTTGGAGTCAAACCTTGTTTGGATGTGGATTTAAAATGAGTAGTTATTTTGAGTAGTTAAAAAAGAAATTATTAAACTGAGTTATTTTGATTGATTTAAAATGAATGATTAGAAATAAGTGGTTAGAAATGATTGAGTAGTTATGAATGAATGATTAGAAATGAATGGTTATAAATGATGAATTATTTTTAAAAATAAAAATGAGGAAAAGTTAGTAAAAATCGTATGGATGTAGATTTTCGAAGAGAAATTAATAAATTCTCCATCTATATCTTCCTTAAATATGGCAAGCAAACACCCCCAAAAAGTATTAAAAAATATATAAAATATAACTTAAATTGAACCACATTTATATAAACATAATATTTAATCACTCCAAATATTCTCTTCATCTTTATTAAAAAATAAAATAAACCATCTCTATAAAAAAAAAAAAAAAATAATAGTAATAAAAAAAAGGTTAAAATATCATTTTGGTCTCTCGACTTTGGGGTTTGTTCCATTTTGGTCCTGAATTTTTAATTGTCCAATTTTGGTCTCTTGACTTTGTCGTTTGTCCAATTTTAATCTTTGGACTTTCAAATATTCTTATTTCTAGGTGGAAACTCATATTATCTAATACTATCTTGTTAATTTTGCCACCTCAAAAAGAAAAAAATATCGTTAATTTTATTTTCCAATTACAAAATGGTTCCAAGAAAAACATGATTAGGTAGAAATATGTTTAGAAATGTAGGTAAGAAAAGAGAGAAATCGGAGGAAATGTTGGTAATAAAATGAATGTGATGAAATTAGAAAATGAAAAAAGGAAAAAGTAAAAGAGAAAAATTTGGGTGTAACCCTGGTTGCATCTTCTTTTTTTATTTTAATTTTTTTAATAATAAATATAAAGTAAAAAAAAAAAAAAAGAGATGTGGGGCATCAAAGATGCCACATGGGTGATATCATGATGAGAGTGCCACCAGAGTTACACTCAAATTCTTCCCAAAGTAAAATGGAGTGCGTGGGGTGGAGGAAAGGAATGGTGGGGGTTGGAAAATAAAAATAGTTGCAGTTGGATTGGGTTGGGAAAGTGGTAAAAAAGAAAACAAAGAAGGAAATAAGAAAAGGAGAAAAGGAACGGAAATCCGTTTGCGAACGAACCAACCACTACCGCCACAGATTCATTGATTGGATTGTAATAAATTTGGCACTCCCACCACAACGCACACCACAAACTCCCCTACACATGGATGTGTAGGGGGACCCTACATTTTGGGGATGTGGCACCATTAGGACCACAAAAAATTAGATACTTTATAAAATAATTTTATTATAAAATATTTTTTGTGGCACCAATTGTGCCACATCCCTAAAATGTAGGGTCCCCCTACACATTCATGTGTAGGGCCCTTGTTCGTCGGTTACGACTCTTACATTGTTTATATTTTTAAATCCTAATTCCTATAATCCCATCCTTCCTCCCTCCCTCCTCCTCTTTCATATCCTTATCCCTCCCTTTCTCTATCGTTCATTGATCTCTACATATCTTCAAGGTAATCTCTCTCTCTATCTCTCTTTCATTTCTGTTAATTTTTTGAATTTTTTTCTCTTCTTATTGCTGGATGTATAACAAACAAGATTCGGACACATGCTATTCTTTCTCCAAACAACTTTGTAATTCTTCAGGTTATCTCATCTCCATGCCTTTTCTCTCCCTAAATTGGCTTTCTTTCCCCATTTTCAGATCCCTCCATCATCCCTTCATTATATGACTTTTTAACAAATATTACAGACATTCAAAGTTCGTCAAAAGTTCGTATTCTGCATTTTGACCACAGTTTTTTTAGCTGAGTACGGGCTTTTCTAAGCCAAATATTCATGACTTTTAGGTCACATGGAGTAGGCCTTCCACTACAATAGGGAGTGCATATAAAATATGATTTCCGAGCTTTCATCCCGAACCACAAAAAAAGTGGACTATTATACCTCCGAAGACCAAAAATTTGTCGGAAAACAAAAATCTTTTTAATACTTAAATCCACTCGTTTCGGCCTAATTCTTAAGTTTGTCAACTGCGTGAACCCCATCCGGTGTCAAGAAACATGACTTATTAACAAATATTACAGAAGTCCAAAGTTCGTCTTCGACATTTTGACCCCAATTTTTTAAGCTGAGTACTGGACTTTTCTAAACCAAATATTCATTACTTTTAGGTCACATGGAGTACGCCTTCCACTAAAATAGGGAGTGCATAGAAAATATACTTTCCGAGAGTTGATCCCAAACCACAAAAATAGTGGACTATTTACCCTCGAGGACCAAAAACTTTTTCGGAACAAAAAATCTTTTTATTACTTAAATCCACTCATTTTGACCTACTTTTTAAGATTGTCAACTGCGCAAACCCCATCTAGTGTCTAGAAACATGACTTTTTTTTACAAATATTAAAGAAGTCCAAAGTTTGTCCATAGTTCTTGTTCGGCATTTTGACCCCAATTTTTTTAGCTGAGTACTGGACTTTTCTAAGCCAAATATTCATGACTTTTAGGTCACA
>JBBMKA010000015.1:13161262-13174614 GCA_037833695.1 Sechiopsis laciniata
GATGCTAGATGATGTGACTTGCGTACTGTACCCCGGTTGGGGATTCTTACTGAGTGTCTTTGTACTCACCCTTATTTTCTGTGGTTTTTCCACTAGGTAACTTGGGACAGCACCGGGGCGGCTAGAGGAGGAGCTGACTGATCATGGGTGTCCGCCGCATAGTCTCTTTCATTTATTTTATGTTTTCAACATGTTTAGAGTATTTTTGGGATAATTATTTTAGTACTGTTTTCGTATACTCTTGCCAGAGGCTTTATATTATAATGGTTTTAATAACGGTTTTTTAATTGTCATTTTCCCTATCAACTGTTATTTTTCTGTTGCTTGTCTTACTTGTCGAATTTAATGGGTTTTAAATTCATGCATGCTGAGTAAGAATTGGGTTTAGGACTATTTTAGAGTCGGGTTCTTACATGGACGCTCCAGAAGCAGTGAGGATGATATGGTTTCCGATGGCAGCGACCACGGGATCAAGGCGCCAAGCGATGGGTGGATGGGCTTGGTGCCAGTGGAGGTGGAGTGGATCGAGGGAGAAGGCATATTTGGAGGGGGGAAAGCATGTAGAGGAGGGAGGAATGGGAGGCTCTAAGATGAGAGTAATACTCATGATTATGCTGGAATTTGATGTGGGTCCAGTGGTCGGACCGAGGGTCGTAGGCGAGCGTGGTGATCGCAGAAGGGGAGCAAGTGGACTGGGAGTGAAGAATGAGCCATGGCTTCGGTGTGTTTCAACTGAGGAGGGAGGCGGAGATTGTTGAGCACCATGAGGAGGATACATTGTTGGCCGAAACAAGATCAACCAAGGGAACATGGCTTATTATCTCTTCTAAAACATCTCCCTCAACACAACCACATTGTTGTGACTCTTCCTCGCTCATCCCTCCCAAATCTACGTGATTGGTTGGTTACTACCACATTGAAGGAGATTGGTTATATAGATATATACAGGTATGTCACAGTCTGGCTCCTAGGTATGACAATTTCATTTTAATTTGCACGAACTTCCTTATCTTATCCTTTCCGCCATTAACTCATTGGGCCCTTCTTTCCCCTGCCGGACAATCATTGGGGACTCCAAGTTGTATCAACGTTCATCTTTTCTTTCCAAACTTCAAATTCTTACCACAAGTCAATTACTATTGGATTTTTGACACTTTGAAGTTAACTACATGTCATAAATTTTGCCATAAACGTAGCAATGAAAGGCCAAAAAAACTTCCATGATTGACCTGTGTCACTTGTACTCCAAAAATGTGACAACTGTATGGCTTCTACCTCCTCTTCTCATCTCTCTTCTACAACAATCAAAGTTCAAATCAAAGGAAAAAAAACATAACCATATCCAAAACTTCAAAAATTTGAGAGAATAGTGATTCTTCTTCTTTTTTTTTTTTTTTTTTTTCATCCTCCTTTTTGTGTTTCTTTTTCTTCAAAATATCTCAACCTTTCAATGAAAAAAAAAAAAAAAAAAAAAAAAAAAAAAAAAAAAAAAAAAAAAAAAACTATGATTATGCTTATGATTATTCATGAAGAGAAGAAAATCTCTCATTTGGACATAAATTTCAAATTTTAAATCCAACTTATTTAGAGGCCGTTCTTTTTGAAGTAATCTAAGATTTCTATGAAATATACATCTAGATTACCATCTTTAGGGTAATAGAAGAATACCGGGTATTCTGACATTCTCAAGCATCCTAGGATTCCCGTATGAAGGGCATTCGATAAGATTTGGATGTCCTTTTGAGTGACGGGTTTCCAAAACTCCCACGGTGCAGGAATCATCTATTGACAATTTTGCCCTTCCTTTCTTTCTAATATATTGTTTTATTTATCTATTTTAAAATATACACATAAAAAAAATTAAAATTATTATATATCTCAAACTATTTTTCAATTGAAATTTTAACCGTTTTTTATTTTACTTTTTCAAAGATAGTTTACATTAAAAAAAAAAAAATCTATTTCTTTCCTAATTTTCTTTATTTTGATTATCTATATATATAAGTCAATAAAAAATACAATTAACTATATAATTATCTTTTCAAAATTTATAATTCATTATATGCATGAAATTAAAATTAATGTAAACAATTATTTTATAAATTAACATTATTTTAAATTAATGAAAAAATTATATGAATACTATAAGGGCATTCTTGGAACATTAAGAAAATTTACGTCATGTTAAGCACAATTCTTGCAAAATAAACACACTTATCTAAATATTATTAAATATTCATAAAAAAGTGTTCCTACAAAACAAACATAGTGACCGAATGAGTCGGTGGCGCGATTAGTTATTTGGTTTGATGTTAATCTATTTCCACTCTACGGTCATTCCCCTTCTCCCAACTTGTACTCAAAAAAAAAAAAAAAACAAATATAGTGATATAAGGATGTCAGACATCTGAAATTTTAGGCATTAGAAAAAGTAAACAGCCCCTTAGTTCACTTCCTCCATTATAAAATTACACAATGCATTTGAAAACAAAAAGAAAAAGAAAACAAAACCTCACCTTCATCTATAGAACGAGTAGGGAGAGAAGAGACCAGAAGATGAAGAGGAAGGATAATTTTTTTAAGGAAAGATAGATACATTATAAAAAAGATGAAATACATTGAACGAAATTTGAGTAAAAATAAATTTATATTTCAAAAATCAAAATTCAAAAAATCAAATGGTTATTGCCTCAATTCCACGTTTTCATAATTGATGGCCCAAATATATCTTGAATGATTTATGACTAGGATGTAAAAAATATATTGAAAAAAAATGATAATCTCTGTTTACAAGAAGAATAAAAAATGATGATTAAAAATAAACTTAAACATGGATAAAAAAGATCATTCCTATAACTATTAAGATTTCAAAATATAATAATAATTAGGACAGGGTAATCAGAGAAGTATCACTGAATTATAGTTGAAATAGTGGTGAGACATTGGCGCACTCAATATCGATAGCACACCCCTATTAAATGTATGGAAGCATACTGACAACCAATCAGCATAGCCCAGATCGTTGCACCTACCTGAATTGCATTCTACTTGATCTTTAGCCACTCAAAAGGTTCTGCTCACAAATTATTGTTCCAATTTTTTTTGAAACAGGGGTAACCACACCCGTCCTTAGACCAAGTATCGGAGACATCAAAAAAATAATGTCACAAGTAAGTCTCGAACTTGAAACTTTGAGGGGAACATACCTTAAATACAAGTTTTTAACCATTGCACTACGCCTTGGGGACAAATTATTGTTCCAATTCAACACAAATGGAGATTTTTTATTAAAAACTTGAGCAACTGTCACCACAAATTGGTTGAAGGCAAATAAAACTACACACGGATAATATAAGATTTATTCTTATCCAAAATAAGATAATGTAAGATTTCTATGACACGGTGGAAGCTCATGTGTATCCTGACTCTGACTTATGCAGCTGCCGTTATGCACTCAATTGCTTGCTTGCAGATACCAGTCATGGTTTCCTCTGGCCCATAAACCTATATTATAATTATAAACCAAGGTTTCTCAATACCAGCTTAATCATATAGCTTAATCATATGCAGGTCTTTTAACACTACTTAAATTTCTATTGGAAATCGAAAAATTGGAACTTCACTCCACTATACCAAAGGTAACCACGTCCATCCTTAGGCCAAACATCAAAAAAATGGAGACACGGGAGGTTATCGCAGGCGAGTCTCGAATCTGAAACCTTGAGGGGAGCACACCTTCAAAGTCCAAGCCTTCAACTACCGTGCCACCCTTTGGAGACAAACAATATTTATATTATGTAATACTTTGCTGCACTCTACCTCAATTGGAACTCCAAGTTCTTCACCGAGGATCCTCATCTTGGCAAGGCCTCTCTGATAGTTGGGGCCTCCTCTCCTTACATAAATGCTCATCCTTGCTGCTTTCAGCTTTGACTCCTGAATCATAACAACATTATGTGAACACCCATTAGTATAGAAAAATGGTTTAAAAGGCAAAAAGCGGCCTCAAGGCTTTTTCTACCGAAGAGGCGAGGCGAGGCGAGGCGTAAGCCTCTAAATTTGTGTAAACATGTATAGTAAAACATAATACTTACGTAAATATACATAAAATGTCACACCAACATAAATAGGATTGAGTTAAAAATCTATAAGAAAAAATTTGTTATTTAAATGAATGACTAAAACAATGATTGAGAATGAGATCATGAACCAAGTCCTCTTGCATTTCAAAGCTTATATTATCCAATGAACTAATAATAGGATCAAGTTATTTTATGAATCATTAAAGACAAAGAATTTATAGGATTAAATTATTCTATATATTTTTTTGTAATCAATATTTTTAAGCGTAAGTAGTAATAATTCATATTATTATGGTTCAAACTCTTATATTTTAGAGAATAGAAAAAATTAATACTATTCTTCTAGTTATTCTACGAGGCGTAAGAACTTTAAGCCTCAGTGCCTTATCATAGAGACGAGCGTAAGATTCGAGGCTAAAAGTTAGAGTCTCGCCTCGAGGCGTAAGCCTCAATAGCCTTTTAAAACATTGGTATGAAATACTCAATGAATCGAAGAAATGGGCTTCCTAAAACTGGACAGGGGTTGTTTCACCTTCTCCTTTAAGGCCCGAATTATGCCATTAAATGTTGCAGCTACATCCGTAAAGTTTGCTATCCCTCCTCCAATTACCAGTGCTCTCTTTTGGCCATCGGGATCTGCAGTGGCACACTGCATGAAACAACAGTGAAAGCCTCAACTCAGCTTCTTCATTGAATACACAAAAAAATTCAAGCATGTCCATATACACATAATTGAAAATCAATTTGGTAGTTATGCTATGTACATCTCTAACTTAATAGTAAACATTGCTTACATCAATAACAACTCTGGCATACTGCAACACCTCCTCCTCATTAGGTGCTCCACTATATTCTGCATAGTTTCCGAGCTCAGAGGCATAACCCAGATCTCCAACCTATACAAAAAGAAAAACTTTAATCAATAAACCAAAATGATAAAATTGAAAGCTGAATCTCGATAATCAAGTCTTGTTGGACAAGCAGAAGCACACCGTGTCTGCATAGATGACACTTGCACCACCCCCAGCCACTATGGTCCAAATTCGTCCCTTAGGATTCAAAACTGTGAATTTCAAAGACGCACTTGTCTACATAGAAGAAAATAAAAAAAATAGGTGCTTGAATTAGTTAAGAACAAAAACTTCACTTGAATAAATTAAATCCAGTGTTTGACGTAAACTGAAATGATAATTCACATGAATTGAATGAAATTAGTTTAAGCTGGTCATATAAGAATTGAACTGTCAAGGGCATGCAAACCTCAAGAAACCAAACTAAGGGAAAAACATATTTTGCACATATTGTATAAAACAACTAATGTAGCAAACAGACTCATATACAAGAATAAGAGCATTAAGCTCAACATGCATAACAAAAGTACAAAATATTCAAGCCGTCATAGTTTCATATTTGCAAGTCCCAAAGACTTGAACAAGAACACATACTGATGACTGGTAACAACAAAACTGAAAATGCCCAAATAACAGAATATCTTCACGCAATAGAAGTTTTTCAATGCAAAGAAACGTTTACATGAATTTCTAGGATAAAAGAATGTATATAAATCAGTCGTCTAGGAAGAAGAATTGTTTAAGGAGGCCATTTAGAGATAAGGAGAAAAATTTAAAGATAGGTGTATTACCTTTTCATCTAGGCCATGGATAAAGCTTTCGGTAGGACTCATAACCCTACCAAATGGCATTGGAAATTCAATACTTCCCCACCTACAAGGTCAAAAACAAAAATATATAACTTACTAGGCTTGTACCTAATGCACCAACAATAAATGAAATGAAATTATAACCAGAGTGACAGACATACTTCTTGAAGTTCTTGAAAGCAGCAGTATCATCGAGTTCACCTCTCATATCCAAAGGATAGGGCTTCCCATCAACAATCGCAAAAGGATTCATTTCCAAGAAAGTAAAGTCCAGGTCTGACTCACAAGAAATTGAAATCAAATAATCCAGGTAGAAACAAACTAAGGAATTAAATTATTCTAACCTAACTGCATAAATTTTTAGGTCTATACTTCTAAACTATAGTGATGATTCAACGTGATAACAAGACAAAAAATTCCTAACAATGGTATTGAACACCCCCATATTAACCTAACAATTTCAGTTTTTTATACCACCATAGTTTAACAATTAAGTTCGCATCCTAAACAAATAACATACCTTGGAATAGGGCATAAACTGCCTTGATAAACTCCTCGATTTCTCCTTTGATCTGGATCAAAGAAAAAATTTATGTCAACAATCTGTTCTTGCCTATTTTCTCGACATTTCGGATGATAAAGCATCATAAGCAATTAGTATATCCAAGGTTTTATAGCAGATTTTAGACTTTCACAAATTATGTAGACAAGGGTATTTATATGATAATGATCTATAGTGTCAACAGAGAAATTACTCCAAAAAACCAATTTCTGCCAATGAAAGTTACCTCCAAAGGAAGAGTTGCCACCAGCTCAGCGCATGTTTCTGAAGTGAGAGACCCTCCTGTGGGGATAAATATGGTCTTAACCTGAATAAAACGGAGTTTCATTGAATTTAGTAAAGTTTGGGGGGTGATAAAAATCAAGCAGGAAGAGGGATTCCACTAACGAAAATATTGTTGCAAAAATAATTAACAGCAACAGTACCTTATCCCAGTTCTCTTCGATTTCAATTCCTCCACACTCCGAGAAGCTAATGCTGCACCCAAGTCTCTCTGAAACAACATTAAGATAGTATTCTTCTTTGTGTGGGATGAAGGGTTCCACAATAAATGTTGTGATGGGTCCCTTGCATCCACCCATGGATACCTGGTTGTGAAAGAAAAACCAGAGTACGGGGATCACTAAGCAAGAAGGAGAAATTAAATGTGATTGATAGAGTCAGGACGACAACTCTCGGAGATCTCCACATTGGAATGATACATTTTGAGCATAAACCTTCATGATTATGTTTTTTGTTTCATCCAAAAAAACCTCATATCAATGGAGATGATTGTTCTCAACTAATGCAGACTATTTTGTATGTATTCCCAACAACCCTCCCCTCAAATGAAGTAATGCTGAAGAGCCTCCTCGTCGAATAGTCATCCCCAGTGTTTTAAAGGGCGTGTGGCAAGTGCCTCACCTTGAGCAAGGTGCACTTAACAAGACGGGCGCCTTTTGGCTTTTTTCCTGAAGCCCTAGGGCACGGCAAGGCACGTACCTTAGGGGTTTCTTAACTTTTTTTATTCAAATTCTTTAGTAAAACAACATTTTTTACTAATTTACTAACTTAAAAAATAAAAAGATTAAAATTAAACCAAAAGGCTGATTGTTTCCCAATCTCCTCTTCTTCCTTTCGCATGAAACCCCTTAGCACAAAACCCCCACCCCCACGGCGTTTCCCTTTTCCTCGTTCGAACAAACCCCCCATCCCCACAACATTTCCATTTTCGGCTGGTAAGACCAATTCATCCCTCCAAATTACACTTGAGCACACCAAAAGTCAACCACTAATTCATCGGAATTACACTTGAAAAACCTAGAAGGCTCAACCATGGATCCATCTGAATTACCCTAGAGCACACAAAAGCTACTCCTCACCAATGCAACACAAAATGTTCAACCATGAGTATACTACAAAAGCAATCCTCATTGGAGCACATAGAAGGCTCAAATATAGATTCACAATGACTAACTACGACAAATATCATTAAGACTCACAAATTCTTTGTTCAACAATTGAGGATTCTACACACATGGCTAAGTTAAGGGCACCGCTTTGATACCACTTGTTAATGGAACGACAACTTTCAACAAATCTCCATATTGGTACGATATTATCTACTTTGATATAAGTTCTCATGTTTTAGTTTTTGGTTACGTCTAAAAAGCATCATAATCATGATCCATCTCTTATCTAACCAAGGTGGGACAACATTATTTGGATTACAACAGATAGAAAACAAACAATATTCATAAGTAGATATCTGAAAAAGACAAAAAGAAATAAAACAATACCTCTTTGCCAAGGCGCTCTTTGACAAATGCAGCAACCTGAGCCAGATCAAGATTTAAGGCAACTAAACCACTTTTCCCACGCTTTCCAAACAACATGTCGGGCTTCACGACCAACTTTGATGATGAAAGCCAAGGTTCCCTCTCAACAAGCTCATTGAAATCAGTTGATTCAGTAACCTGTGCCATATTTAAACCAGTATAAAATCAACTAAGTTATAGAAGGGGGAAAATGAAGGCTGAAATCATTTCTATTCGTGCTTTTGATTCAATCGTAATAAAAATGTAATGTGAAGGAATAAAAGATCTGGGAACAAAATTGCAACAATTTGAGGTTTAGAAAAACAATGAAACAGCACTCACTTGAGCGGATTGAATGGGCAGTTTTCTACCAGTGATTCTTTCGAAGTGTTCCTTCAACAATCTCTTTGAATCGTATTCTCTGATCTTCTTGCGAGCCATTTTTCAAATCCTGCAATCAATCAAAGAAAAGAAGCAAATCTTTAACAACATTCCATATTCGATCATTCAAATGAAAAGAAGCATCAGGAAAAGCAAACAAAGACGCGCTTGCAGATTCAGAAAAGTTGGTTGCAGAGAAATCAAACTGAAATGCACAAATGCGAATTGGAAGAAAAACAAATTACCTTTGGATTCAAAGAAGAAAAAGGATCAGACAGTGTCGCGTATAGGTTACTGCACAATGTTTGCGTTCTAACGGCCCTCCTACTTCTACTTGCAGATCTCAAATTTGACTTAGAACAATTACACGGGATGTTTGGAAATCTCTCATCTTAAGGTTGGTCCATAATACCGAATGAACGGTGGACATAAATATTTCATTATTTTGTAATAATTCAGTTTAATATTACAATAATGGATTCGATATCAAATTAATATTATGATCATCAATTTGATTGCAAAAATCGATATTTAATTATCATTTATTTGATAACTCTTTTTGTAGGGTTTTTGGTTCTATCTCTCTCAATTTATACTAAAAAAAAATTATAGTTTTGTCCATAATTTTGACGTACAATCATTATTTTCTTAACCATTTTTTATTCTCACAAGTATTTTTTATTCTCGCGAGTAATCTTTATTCTTTTATTAGTTTTTTTTTATTCTTTTTATATTCATTATTTTATTTTTATTATAGTTTTTCTTTTCACATCAAATACAAATAATATTTTTGCTAGTAATTAATTTCATTATTCAAACACAAATATTCATTATCCACCATAATCATTCTCATCAATATTCTATAATTATTTATCTTGTTATAATCATTTTATACAACTTGCCCCATAAACACTTTTAATAAAGAAAAATAAAATAAAACAATATTATTACGCTACATATTTTTTCCAGTTTATTATATTTTGTCGTTGTTTTAAAATATACACTTTTAATAAATAAAACGAGTACATATTTCTAAATTTTTAGAATGTAGAAATATATAGGATTTTTTTTTTTTTTTTTTTTTTGAATAGAATATATATAAAGTTGATAGAGTATAAAACCATCTATATTACAATTTAAAAATTTATTGAAAATATATAACTAAATTAAAGGATCAAAATAAAAATAAATGTCAAAATAAAATAATGAAGATTTTATTTTAATCTAATATTAATAATGGATAGGTTAGTTTGGTTGGGTTGAAAAAAGGGCCGGAACTAGAGTTGCTTAAAATACAAAGCACAATGAGAGCAAGCAAGCAACCAACAGCTAGGACGTTTTTGCTCGCCGAAGCAATCTCATAGTTTGGTGTGACACGTGATACCCGTGTGTGTGTGTTTTTTTTGTTTTTTTTTTGTGTAAGAAATACATATGCAATAATAATTTAATAGTGAATCAAAAAACCAAAGCAGTTCATCACAAGAAAATTATTATTAAAAAAAATAAATAACTCCAGGATCTTCACACAGCAGCTCCCATTCTGGGACTACAACGTGAAACATGTGTACCTTGTCGTCTTACGGATCGTTTTAGTTTGGAAATAGTACAAAAATATCATACTCTAATCATTTTTACTAAATCAAAAAATATATTAACTAATAAATATTATTTCTCTTTGATGGTTTTACTTTTATTGGGGGAACTATCATTTATTATAATATAACTGGTTTGGTTGGAGGATATGCCTTATTAAAATGGATTTTTCATTAATTATTTCATAACACTATTAGGTTGAGATTGTCAATATTTCACAGCTGCTTCTGCCTTCAATTACTTCCATCATTAATTATGTAACTGAACATTAATGCACATAACACTTTTCCAAAATAAAAATAGAAGTTATTAAATGCATAGAAAAATGCACAAACCAACAGACAAAAAATTACCTCCTTAAATTTTGAATTTGATACATTAGCTTTTAAGTTTGAAAAGTGCTGCAATTAATATCTCATATTTAATTTAAATAAGATATGAAATGATAGAATTGTCATTTAAAATATATTGATATATATACCTCTTTCACCTTTATCTTATTTTCAATCTTCATTTCTTATTCTCGTCCTCTTCAAATCGATTTAGATAAATACTAACCCAACAAATATTTAACAAAGATAAATCTCTCAAATGTAAATTAATTTGCATAAAGTCTAACAACCAACGCAAGATCAAAATTGAAACTCGGTCGTTTACTTTGAAATATTGAGGATAATTGAAATCTTTTAATGTCCAAAATTTTAGATGTTTGGCATCTCTAAATCAGTATGTTTATTTTGTAGTAATATTTCTTTTACGAATACTTGATAATATTTAGTTAATTGTGCTTGTTTGACATGAATCGAACTTGAGATGACATAAATTTATCTAAAATTCCAAGATTACTCTTACAATACTCATATAATATTTTACATTAATTTAATCTCATTTTAATTTATATAACATACTTACCGATATAAACTTAGTTTTTATATATTTAAATAAATTTAGTTTTCTTATAAATAGTTTATTTTATTCTTATCTATGTTATTTGTTCAATTCATTAATTTATATTTATTTCAGATTTTTAGCTTCAATTTAAATATGAATGTCTTTTGAAAAAAATTATATATTTATCTCTAGTTTTGATGACATATTCAATGTTTTTATATATTTGATAATGTAAATGTGAATTACACATCATTTGTATTTAACCCTTATGGTGAGTTTAAATGAACCTTGGGTTAGTTATGGGGTTAGTTATGAGGTTAAGTTAATTAGCCAAATTGTGGGTGTGTAAAAATGAGCTATATATAAAGCTCCGTGGATTTCCTTCATCCTTTGAGAGTGAGAAATCCTAACCACCATTTGAACTCTTGAATACTCTTCAATGGCAAATCATGAATGAGAGAATCTCTCTCATATTCTGAACGGTGGAGTAAGCAAGTCCGAACCACTTTAATCCAGTGTGCTATCTCTTCTCCATTCCTTCTTTATTTGTGTATGTTTTCATCTATTTTCTTTTATTTGCCTCTAATTTGGATTAGATAAATTAGATCTGAGAAATTAGTTTAATAGATACGTATTGATAATTTGTATAAATATAATTCTAAGCGAACTTAACTAACCATTAATTGACATATATTATCGATAAAATTTCAAGTGTGTAATATACAAAATTAGCGAGGGGCAAAAATATCTTTAACCGATGACATCTATATGGGAATATAGAAACTCATATTTTAAAAGAGCATCCAAAAGAGGTAAAATGTCCTCTATATGAGCACCCTAAGATGCCCGGATATGTTGAAATACCCGGGTATCTCACATACCTACAAAATCAACGAGAAAATTCAAATACTCATTTCATGGGAATCTCAGATTACCTTAAAGTGAATGGCACCTAAAGATGACAACATGTCAGTCTTCTTTCCCATTGCTCCTCTGTTCAATTCAAGTTGTCTTCTCTACAAATGAGAGTTCCATTTTTAGCAGATACACACAATGTTTAAAGAAAGAATCAAGTTTAGAGAGAGCAAAGCAAAGGGATGAATAAAGGCATAAAGCAGAAGTCGAGAAACAGAAAAACCAAGCAATGTTTTTATTTTGTTTTTTTATGCTCTTACAAGGTGTTTGGATTTGAAAGAGAGGGGTAGGGAAGTGGAAGTGATTTAGAGTTCTAAAGTACTTTTGGGGATTGATATTTGTAGAGGGAGATTTGAAAAAACCTTGTTTGAGGATTTGTCGTTTACATATGACGTTTTGTTTATATATATATATATATATATTTCACTTTATTTAATATTTTAATCTTAACAAATAAATAAATAATATTTTAATATTCTAACCAATAATTACTTTAATCATGTTTCATAAAATATTTGAATTTTAGTTGATTAATCCAAGTGATTAAAAATATTAATAATAAACTAATTTTATTTATTGTTATTAAATAGTGAAAATATTTTAGTTTCAATGATTAATCCTATTAATTTAAAAAATAGATATTAAATTGATTTTATTTATTTTTATTTTTAACATGTAATTTCTAATAAGACTTCCTCATCTCCTATTTATATTGTATTGTAAGTTATATATAGATTTAATATATTTTATTTTATACTATCTAAAACTAAAATAATCCTAACCTAAAACTCATTTCAATCCTATCCTAAAACTAACTTCAATATAACAATCCTTTAATTCTAACCTAAAATAGACATAGGATTCTGTTGATTTATTTGATTGATATTCCTTCCTTATGTGGTTCATGCCTTATGTAATATTTCTTTGTTTGTAAATTTATATTATTGTGTAAATTTTTCCTTATTCTAGCCTAGGATTTTCTTGTACAAAAAAGGCTATTGAAATATTATGAGACATCAATGAATAATAGAACTTATTTCTATTTGCACTAAAATCGACATGGTATCCAAGCGTTCTTAAACGACGAAAAAAAATCCCTCTAAACACCGCCTCTTACAGCAGCAACACTGCCCTCTACAGCAGCCGCTGCCCCCTACATCGGTGTTCTCTTACCTCAGAAAATTTCAAACTATAGATTTGAAGACAATACGACCCGCATCTTATAGATTCAAGTAGTCGGATGGTTTCTTCATCAGACTATACTTGGTGACTTTGAAAATTTAGATCTTTTTTAGCAAATCTGAAATTTGAAGTAAAGTTGAAGTAAACCCACGTTATTTGGGTACTTATATGAGAGGGTGAGCTATTTCAATTGGTTTGATTAAAATTTCATACTGTTATTAGGTGAATTACACATCATGTATTAGCCCTAGATGAGTTAATGTTTAACTTGGGTTAATTAAGGGTTAGTT
>JBBMKA010000015.1:13202970-13244091 GCA_037833695.1 Sechiopsis laciniata
CTTGTAGAGGAAGTTAAAGAGAAGGGTATATTTGGAAATGTGTAAAATTATCTTCAAAATGTGCTATGGATGAATTTTTTTTTTTACTTTTGTGCTATAATTGTAATAGGTGGTGCAAAAGGTACTACTTGTAGCAAATTCCCTATTTTTTATCGATGATATAAATTTTTATTTTTAGAATTTTTATTTTTCAATATTCTTTAAAATATTTTTAAATCGGTAGAATGTATATATCACTATAAAAATAGTCAAATTATGTCACTATTTTTATTGGTTTAAACTATCTATTTACTTTATGGAAGTCGTTAGGTTATTACTTTTTTGTTTTAGTTATCTATTTGTTTTATATAAGTTAAATATATTTGTTGTTATGTTATATAGTTGGATTTTCTATATGAACCATGAATGTATGACTAGGGGTGTTCACGAAAATGTTCAAAACCGATCCGACCGACCAATCGGTCGGTCGGTTAAAAAATTGTAAGAAAAATCGACCGACCGACCGAACTATGTATAAACAAAGGATATTTTTATTTTTTTAATAGAAAATAAAGAAATTTGTGAAGTAAAAGAACAGAGAGATGAGGGAGAAGAAGACGAGAAGATGAAAAAAATATAAATAAAACTTGATTTTATAAAAAAATATAGTTTAATTTTCATTAATACTAATTTTAAGAAAAGAAATGTCACCTCACTTTCCTTTCTCATTAATGTAAATATGAATAATTATTTTTTAAAAACGAAGAGATCAGAGTTATTTATAAAAGCACTCATGTTTTTTTTAAAAATAATAATATCTATTTATAAAAGCACTCGTAAGTTTTTTAAAAATAATAATATTTTTTATTTTTCTCTTTCTATTCATAAATAACCTTTCAAATCCAATTTATTTAATTTTCATTTTTTTTTTCAATTCTTTCTTCTCTCCCGTTACCCTTCATTTACATAACCTTTTTCTTCCTCTTATCTCCATGGACGACAACAGCTTGTTTTCATTTTTTTTTTCTTTTTTCTTCCCTATTTCTTCTTATTTACATTTTCTTTTGTTACAAGCAGATGATAATTTTCCCCCTTTCTTTTTACTTTATCTGAGTAAAAAGAGAAGATTAAAAAAAAAAAAAAGAGTCAAATAACTGACTAAAACCGACCGACTGTTCGATCGATCAGAATCTCAAACATCTAAATAACCGATTATCACCGACTAACATTAACCGACACGTCGGTGGTCGGTGTTGGTTTCACCCAAAAATCGACTCCGACCGACCGATGAACACCCCTATGTATGACTAATGGTGTGTGACTTTTAATTTGATATTTTGCATTTTTAATGATTATATCCATTTCATTACATTGATATGATAAGATTGTATTTTGTTAATGTATAGTGTACGACTTAATTTGATGAAAGATATCTATATTTGCAATATATTGATGAACCCGATGACCTAACTCAACCTAACCCAAAAATATAAAAATTAGGCTGGATTGAGTTGTCTCTTTAATTCGGTTGGGTTGGAAAAGTGACCAACATAATTTTTGGTTTGGTCAAAAAATGTCCCTCAATCCAACCCAACCCATGTATACATGTACTTATTTCAATCATAATTTTTTTTAATTAAAATAATTCAAGTATAGCACAATTTCAGACAAAAAACTATATTCCCAATTTTACTCCTATCGGCCAGATTTTCAATCAACATTACTAATTGAAACTTATGAATGGTATTGAATTAAGCCAATTACAGATTGAAAACCAAACAAACTTCATATCCATTTCATTAAATTGATATGATAATAATTGGATTTATATTTTGTTAGTGTACAGTGTATGACTTAGTTTGATGAAAGATATCTATATTTGTAATGTATTAATGAACCCGATGACTCAACTCAAGTTAACCCGAAAATATAAGAGTTGGGTTGGATTGAGTTGTCTCTTTAATTCGGTTGGGTTGAAAAAGTGACCACCAAAATTTTTTAATTTTTGGATTGGTCCAAAAATGTCCCTCAACTCAACCCAACCCAACCCATGTACTTATTTCAATCATAAGTTTTTTTAATAAAATATTTCGAGTATAGCACAATTTCAAACAAAATTGTGTGCCCAATTTCACTCCTATCGGCAAGATTTTCAATTAACGTTACTAATTCAAACTTATGAACGGTAATGAATTGGGGCAAATATGGATTGAAAATAAAACAAACTTTATAGTCGAAAGATGAAAATTGGTTATCCTAATGATAATTATAATTATTAATTTACTATTATTTTAATCCACTAAAAAAGTTGTAATACTTACCTACGCATGAATGTGTAAGTCAGTGAGTAGATAGTCAAATACTAATTTTCGAGATCGAACTTGTAACTGTGGTATTGAACTGGATTACCACCAAACAATGAAACCAGCGGACCACTAAACCATTCAATGACTATAAGATTTGTTTTATTTCGATTCATCAACTGTATGCTAAGAGTTTCTTTTTTCTCTTTTTTCTCATTCTTTTAATTTTATTATATTTTCACCGGTCAAAAATAAATTGTTAAGTTTTGTGTTGGGATTTTGTTTTGTTTTGTTTTGTTTTGTTTTGTTTTATTTTTTTTGAAACCAAACAAACTTCATTAATCATCAAAACAATGCATACAACAACAATCCCTAAAAAGGTAAATCAAAACATAAACATAATAAAATCGAAAAATCATCTTGAACTCAAACCACAACTCGAGCCAAGACAAGACAAAAGACGAAAAGTTGAGAATTAAGTAGCTTCTAAAACGATCTAGAATAGCTATCGAACTGACTGTTTTACATAAAGGACTGATCGATCCCAACGTAGAAAGTCATTAGTAATTAGTCAACTCTTCATTGGTTGACGTTGAAAAAGCTTTGAAAGTTAACATGTCATCATAATAACTACCGAAGAACAAGAACCCGCTAAAGAAGAAATTAAGAGCTCCAAGACCTTTTTAGTTTTGGGATTTTGTTTTGGGTTAAAATTTTATTGTATGTATATATATATATATATATATATATATATTTTTTTTTTTTTTTTTTTTTTTTTTTTTTTTAAGGGACCTCCTCTAGCAGAATTATATCTTCCGATTACCTAACCCTCATCTTGGCCAAAACGTGCGCTAAACCGCTTGCCTTCTGACCACATCAACTGAAAGAAACCTCCTCGAAGGACGTTGCTACACATATAATATCCTTGATCAACAGCCTCAACTCTGCAATGTTCACCATTTTTCTCTAAAGCAGTTGAATGACCTACAGGCAATCCGATTCAACGACAACATTATCAAAACCTACATCCCTTGGGTTTTGTAGACACCGGTAAATCATTAAAGTTTCGCCAAACGCCAGATTAGAAACCCACATCAAGGGAGTGCACAACACATCAGAACTCCTCGTTTGCATTTCGAAGAATGCCCCTTAACCCACAACCTGACTGCTCCGAACTAATGGTCGCATCCATGTTCAATTTCAACCCATTAGATGGATGAGAGGACCACACCCGAAAAACTTAGCTAACATGAGGAACAAACACAGAAAACCAAAAGTTGCCTCAAGAGAAAAACCTCTCCACTTTCTATTTCTCCATTCAATCACAGATACAAGAAGAAGAAGAGAACAACAGAAAAGATACATAGATGAAAAAACTCTTGAGCTAAAAGAGAACACGCCATTTTTCAGGAGAGAATAAACCCCAAATAACAAACTGACCAAATAGAAACGAAAAAAGTAAAGTAAAATAGAAAACTTCTAGAACAAAGACAACTGGACAAATTTCTATTTATTCTTGTCAACTTGGGCCTTCCGAGTCTTCACCATATAGGCTTCTTTCCTAACACCCCCCTGCAAGCCAAGAGAGGTGGAATCCCAAACGTGGAGCTTGGACCGCAGTTGTAAGAGCATCATAGCTGATAACAGCTTCGTCAAAACGTCTGCAATTTGATATGTTGACGGTAAATGATGAACAGCAAGCTTGCCATTCTTGACTAAATCACGAACAAAATAAATGTCTAACTCTACATGTTTCGTCTTAGCATGTAAGACAGGATTTGCACTGAGGTGAACTGCATTAAGATTATCACACCATAATATAGGAGGATTAGTAATCAAAATGCGCAAGTCATGTAAAAGATAAGATAGCCAAACCAATTCAATAGCAGTAGTGGCAAGGCAACGATATTCTACTTCTGTGTTTGAACGGGATATTATGGTTTGTTTCTTCTATCCCCAAGAAATAAGATTACCTCCAAAAAAGATTAAAAAAAAACCCTAAAGTGGATTTTCGATCATCTGGATTTGAAGCCCAGTCAGAGTCATTATAACCATGGAGCACTAGATTTGTTGGTTTGAAAAGGTGAAGCCCATGATGTAACGTACCAGCTAGGTAACGCAAGATCCGTTTAACCATTTTCCAATGAGTTACTTTGGGTGAATATATGAACTGACAGGCCTTGTTCACACTGAACGAAAGTTCTAGTCGAGTTAGCACTATATATTGCAAAGCTCCAAATATGCTTCTGTCAAGCGTTACATCATGAAACGTTTCACCTCTATATGCTGAAGGTAAAGATCCACTGACCATGGGAGTCACCATTGACTTGGCATTCAACATATTTGCTTTGTTAAGAACATCTGAGATGTATTTTGACTGAGATAAAAACATACCACCAGTTTTCGGATAAGACAACTCAATGCCAAGGAAGTATGTATTTTGACCGATCCTAGGTTTAAAAATTCCTCGTTTGCCATGAGTGTCATAGTATGCTTCACTGCCATAATGCATGAAAGTCATTTCTGGATATTTGTGGGATCAAGGGAACAACAAAGAGCCCTGAAGTCCCTTCCTACTCAGATTCACCTTAGTAGGGACAAAATTATGAAAAAGCCGCCATACCACAAATTTTACTTTCCCTGAGACATTACATCGGTAAAAGGAGTTCCACCAAACTTCAATCTTCCCAAAATTAGAGGAAGACACAAGGTCTTGACAATTTCTAGCCAGCCAATGGGCTGACTTAACGAAGAAAAGACCATTCGGGTCATAGTACCCATATGATCGAATCCACCCCACCATGGGGCACCCTTGGAAGATTGAGAACAACAGTAGCAACATCATCATCACAGAGACAAAAACGGAGCTTCGGTTCATTCTACTGGCCACTACTCAATTACATATCACTCACCTGCATATTAGGATCAATACCCGTTCTGAACAAAATTTCAAGAGAAGGCTTTCTTGCAATCCAATTATACGAGGCTACTTTAATAGATCTTCCATCTCCCTCCCTCCACTGAGTGCCCTTCAACAGCAAAGACCGACCCTAAAGAATACTCTTCCACGCAAAAGAAGCATTGCCCATAGGTGTGGCATCCAAGAAAGAACTTGAATGAAAGTATTTCCCTTTTAAGGACCCAGGTCAAGAGAGATCTAGGATCTTGATTAAACAGTTCAAGGTCCCGAAAACCCAAACCCCTTTTACTTTTTTTGCACACACGCCTTTTTCCATGAGATCTAATGGATTTTACTATGAGTTTCTTCAACTCCCCACCAAAATCAATCAAAGATTCGATGACAATCAACGATTAAAGATTTTGGCAACCAAAAGCATGCCATACTATACGTAGGAAAGGCTTGCAAAACAGCCTTAACAAGAACTTCTTTACCACTGGTCAAAAATTTTTTGTGCTTCCACTTAAAAAGAACCTTCCACAATTATAGCGTATACCTGTGTGAAGTTAAAATTAGAAAATTTTAATGAAGATACATATATGTGCTCTATTTTTTTTCTTTTTTGATATTACCAACTTCGAAGGGGAGATGAAATGGATGGGGAAAATGATAGGAAATTTTATTTAATTTATTATTATTTTTTTGCCATCTCTTTTTTTTATAACAAAAAAATATTAAATAGTTGTTTTTTTTTTTTTTTTTTTTTTGAAAACAATATTAAATAGTTGTTAGGTGTCTTTTGAATTTCCATTTTAATATTTTTTTTAGAAATAAAATTGAGTTGACCATCATAATAACCACACATCTATTCTACTTTAAAATTAACCTAAGTTATTTTCTTGATATTGTAGCCTGAATTTGTTTATCGGTAGCTCTCTAATTGATTACTATATCTATATTAGAATGAGTTTACTATCTTGATATTGTAGAGCTTGAAGCTGGATGTATAGAGCTGTTTGGAACTTATTGGTTCATCAGTTTTGTGATCTGGGTCAATTCGAAAAGCTTCAGAGATCTCTTCAGAAAATGCAATTGGAAGGTGTAAAACCCTAAACCCATAAAGTCAGATTTTGAATTTAATTTCGCGGTTTCTTGTTCTTGGGGATCTCCTTTCCCCTGGAGTTGTTTGTTTCACTTCAACCATTAGGATATATCCCAAATCAAATAGGGGGGAGGTTATTGAAATGCAACCATTGAGTTGTTGGTTACGAAATTGAACAGAATGAAAATGTATGGTTGATCTTCTTAGTCGTGTAGTCTGCTTAAGAAGGCTGAAAAGTTGCATAAACGTGTCTAAAAAGGTCAACGGTATAATATTTGGGAGCTCCAAGTTAAAAGTTGTTCAGTCCAATTCCCTTTGATAGTCATTTTATTTTTAATTTTTTATTTTTGAAATTTAAGCCTACAATGACTACTTTACCATAGATTTTTTCTTACTTGGATAACTATATCTTACCTATATGTTAAGAAACCAAACCAAAATTTAGGAACAAAAAAAAGTAGCTTCCAAAAAATTGTTTTTGTTTTTGAAATTTGGTTAGCATTCCCCTACTTTCTCAAGAAAAGATAGATACATTGTCAAAAACTTTGAGTAAAAATAGCTTAAATTTCAAAAATAAAAAAACAAACAACCAAATGGTTATCAAACAAGACCTAAACTATTAGAAAGAAGATTGCAAAGCCGTTTGTGGACCTTAAAGTTGAAGATCCTGCCATTCTTTTGCAGGATTAAACTTTTATTCTGATGCTGGAGATTTTGAAGCTTCAAATGTACATGGAGAAGTTGCATTGACAAAAAAAAGTTGGAAGGGAAACTGGTCACAGCTTAATAGAGGCAAAATGTCTTTGTTAATGGGGTGTTTTCACTTTGCAGAATCAGCAATTCAAACAAACTGTCTGCAATTGAGCTTCAGATTGGGAGCTTTCTTTCTTGGAACCTTTGGCAGGTACATAAAAGATTGATCTTTACTTGCTTTGCATACTGATTCCAAGTTATTTTAGTCATCTTACTCCTTGATTTCCAGGTCTTAGTCATAATTTTGTTGTAAGTTGGATTGGAAGATTCTTATTCTAAATCTTAGGTTAAGTTTTTGGTCTACGGATGTGGGTGTGGTGCTGGGGAAAATCTAAATTCTAAATAATGTATGCCTACTGGTTTAAGTTACCCCATGTTTCTAAAGTTAAGGCTTGTCGTTCTATGAAGCTTATCTACTTTCAAGCCAAACTATATATAACTCAGACTTTTGGTCTGAAGTCTGTATGCACATAAGTGGGCGAACATTTATTCATGCTTGCAAGCGATTCATAAACTCTAGGATCATTGAAATTTCAATTATGATGCAAACCAGTATCACGAAATAGCCAGAATAATTAAAGGATGGATGTTTTTTATGATATCTTTTTATACTATGCTGATAGTTACTTATGCGAGAGGTGGATTGTGTAATGTAAGACGACTTACTTTGGCGTTGGCATCGCCTAAGAGTCTTAAATGGTTGGACATAGATGAAATAAAGTAAATGGTGGACCTTTCTCTTATGTCACCGTGGATGAGTAAATGTCACACTGGATAATGTTTTTGTTGCAGCTGAAACTGAAATGGGGTTGCCTATGTTAATTGATACTGAAATGGTTGGACATAGAGAGAATCACTTTAGCAGATGAACATATTTTTCTCCTCAATGGTTAATATTATCAGTAGCTTCGTGGTTGCACCTCAGTTAGAAGTTCGCGTCTAACGACTGCTAAATATCATTTTTTTTTTCTTCTTTGATTGATATTATCAATATCCATGTCAGGCTTTCCAAAGCACCGATTTTCAGTTATTGAAACGAAGTGTAATCATACATTGAGATTTACTGTCAATGAAAAGTTAGTTCTCTAGCTATTTCATCTGGAAGATACTACAAAACCTAGATATCTAGTGTATGATTTTGTTAATCCAAACTTATTCTTTTTAATTTACATCATTATTACTTTGTTATATGTGTAATTTAGCTTGATGGACAAAGAATTTGTGGCACCAGTTTATTCTCTCATCACGATTCGCAAGTTCCCTCGGCTGTGACTTTATGTTTGCTTAATGGAGTTACACTGCAACTGCAAGGACATGGGGCCATTGACGGTTAAGAAAATGGTGAGCAGAGTCATTTTGTGAAAAAGTTTCTATGACATCCCACTTTTTTGTCCAAATGTTTAAAATTTATCTTCCCTTTTACTTTGCAGAGGGCCACCAGCAAAAATATCTTTTCAGAATCACAAATTACTTCAAAGAAAAATGATGTATCTAAATATTGTGGATTAGGGCCACCACCAACTACAAGTAATCTTGATTTGAGATATTGACCATGGGTTCAAGCTCTAATTCACAGTTGATGAAATTTACTTCTTTGGATCAACAAATGTACAACAAGATTGAAACAGGTGCCCTGTACTTCTTTAATTTTTATAATAAAAAATTTGGTGTTTTTACAGTATGCTTGGCTGTGTGCGTATTGTAAAACAGAATTAAAATGATGTAGAATTTGTAACTGTAATGGAATTAAGTCACACGATTTAGGGCTGATGATAGAAATGATTAATTATAAACTACATAAACATAGTACTCCTCTCTAATAATTGTCCAACGAGTCTAAGTTACTAACATGACTAGGTCATTAACTGAAAGGTTAAACACAATTTACAAGTACAGAATATAAGAATATTGACAGCATTCTTAGCCATAAATAATGGTAATGAAAACTGGAGTGACTGAAAACAACCGTAATCTAAGCTCTCAAGTGAAGATCATCTGACTGACAGGTGATTGAAATAACAACTTAAGTAAATTATCAAGTGCTGTTTGGATAGAAGTGTTTGGAGGGATTGGACAACAGTTGACCCAATTCCACTTTAGGCAGAACTGTCTTCAAAAAGTGCCTATAAAACTCTCATAAACACTTTTTAAAGGTTCATATCTTTGCAATAATGTCAAACCACTCCTAAACCTTTCATACAAACGAGGATTTTCTGTCACAATCATTCATAACCTCTCATACCAAACGAAGGTTTCCTGCCACAGCCACTTCTATAACTCTTCATATTGAACAAAGTTTTATCTTTTCCAAACTACTTTTCCTACTTTTCAAACCCCTCCATCCAAACACCTCCCAAGAATCTACGGACCCGGGTGAGGATAATTTTTTATTCTATTGCGGCTTGAAGAGAGTTAGAGGCGACTCTGTCAAAACCACGAGTACCTCAACATTGAAATAAAACTGAAGGGACATTATTGACTAACTTTAGTGTCAAAATAGGCTTCAATTTATTGATGTGAAAAACACTATAGACTACACATGTAAGTTCCTTAGATTTCTACTTAAACAACATCTGCTTAAACTTAGTTTCAAGGCTTAAGGACAAAACAAATACTTGTAAATGAAGAATAGACTACAAGTAGATTCCTAGACCAGTCTGTGAAGAGTTACATCCTTGAGGGTGACTAAATTTTGGAATTTTCTACAAGAACACAAAATAAGATAGATGGTAATAGTGAAGAGGATTTTGAGACTGCAATGCAACCCGTGTTCTTAAGAGAGAGAATATTGCCACAAGGATGTTTAATTGAGTGCCTATTCATTTAGGTTCAAGTGATCAAAATGGCACTACGATATTAGAGAAGATTTCAGTTGGAAGGGGCATTATAGGATAAGCCTAAAACTCTTTTTTTCTACGAGCACACATCTAAAATTAGAAACAATTAGAAAATTAGTGCTCTGCTTATGATTAATATGACAAAAATTACTACATCTTAAACTAGGCATTAAGAGAGAATATCATTTATCTTCAACGTTACATACTATATATCTCTACCTAATCAATCCCTATATACATTATATTTTTTTAGTATGATGTAGAAGTAGTTTGGCCGACGTGTTGTGGAGGTCATTCCCTGGTTTAGTAAAATTGTATATAATTCTTGTTTTGATTCACATTAGGCATTGAAATTTTACAAGAAACTGAACTTTTTACTCATTGTTGATAGATGTGACACTTCCTTGAAAGATTCTTTTCGTATGTCCTGCTGATTTATTAGACTCCACATCTCAGAAATCTCTTCGGTGTAATTTCCTTCCATAAATGTATAACTAGCTCTAGATTTTCACTTGAGTTTTGTTCTGCCAGTGAACCGATACATGCGTTGCCATGATTTTGACAAACTCAAGTGGGTCCTACGCACATCTCGACTATTCTTACCAGACATATCGTCTGATCCTACAACATTTGAATAAACGCAAGTGGGTTTGGAAGGAAGAGACGATTACAGCAAATTTCTGTCCACTTTTTAAAATTCTATAAGATCAAATCCTAGACATCAATTCATTAATTACATAAACTAATGATCTTTTGCATATAATTAAGATGTGTGTAATGTGTATATGGCAATATAACTTGAAATTAGAATGAGATATGGTGGACATTATTGGTGGGTTATGTTGGTTTGTGGAGGTTGAAATGTGGGGATGCTGAAGTGTGAAAGAAAAAAACAAAAGAAAATGATGAAAAGATTGAATGTGACTATAGGTTATTTGATCATGTGGGTTTGGCCCTGCTGCATAAAAGAAATCACACACCACAGATTTATTAATACACACACTTCAGATTTATTCGTCCGTGAGTTTTTGCCAGCATGCCTTTTTGTACGTACACTGTTAATTTTTAGCCTAAAACTTGCACACACCAACCATGTGGGGGCAACCATTCTTCTCCTCAAATTTCAAACTTTTTTTTTTAATTTTTACTTTTTCATCCTTTTTTTCCTCCTCTAGTTCTAACTGTTCTGCATCTTGGCCTCTCTATGCCACAACTTTTTTAGTTAAGTAAATCATATCTTTCTTTTGTTTTGTAAAATAAAAAAGTATAGTTTGCCTTTCACATGGAGTGTTTGTGTTTGATGCTCTAACAACAAAATGGATTGATGGTGTTTGAGCTTTCCAATGATGGTTATATTGATCATCCCGGTAACTACTGTTCATTTCAATCCAAGCCCTAAGGACTCAACATTCCTTATCTTTTACATGGCTTATTTATGGCCACATTTTATTTCATTTTTAAAAGTTTTCTTTTTCTTTTTAGGTTTAGGAAAATTTGTAACCATTTGTAAAAGGTAAGGAGAGTTGAGTCTTTATCGGCAAGGATCCAAGTTTACTCCTTTTAAAATTGTAACACCCAATAATTATTATTGTATGACACACTAATACACCCTAACTCAAATTCGTTCCCACTTATAATTACTCGATAACTCACGTTATCATTACACGCACTAAAAGTATAGACGACTATAACCAGTTGCAAATGACTTACTTTTCCTTGGCCAGAAAAGGCATAAAATTAAATCCAAGAAGAATCAGGATCCAACCTCATTTAGTTATGTGTCAGTAATGTTTTTATATATGCATATGGTTATTAGTTATATGCTTTATAGCCTTAGTTGTCAAGTCATTGGGATTAATAAGTTAATATAATGAAAGGTAGCTCAATAGAAAAAAGGACTTTATAGCTGAAGAATTCACATGCAAAAGAAAAGTTTGGGGAAAATGAGAATCCACACTTGGCAGCCAAAGAGAAGAAGTTGGTGTTTGGAACAGCAGAATCTTGTTCTTCGTGAAAGATATGGACAAAAACTTTTGTGTTTGGCTTTGTCCTAACTTCAAATTCTAGAATGATCCGTGAACTCCCTTGTTCCTAATGGGGCTTTCTAAATTAAAACCCACTAACAAATAACTAATCAAATTACAAACACATTAATATAAGTTCTTGAAATTTTGGCATTTTGGAACTTTTAATTGTTTTTAGGTAAGGTAGGTAGCTGGGTGAGTTTGTATTTTTTTTATTTTTTTTTTATTATTATTATTATCATTATTTCCAAAAATATGACATTTTGGTGAACCTAACCACCCAAACACGACACCATACACCATAGTTTCAAACTAGGAAGCACTGACGTTTCTATTTTGACAACGTATCCGTGTCGTACTCAATCGTGTTCGACACTGATATTTTTGGACAGTATTCAAACATGTGTCTGACACTCGAAATTCCGTGTTCTCCTTTATTATTATTATTTTAAATTTTGGACACTTCACGGACACACCACATATACTTCATGGATACTCCATTTAAGACTTATCTGTTTCAAATTGTCGATGACATGACAACGGTTAATGTTGGTGGAGGCGATCGACGACGATGTCCATCGAAGATAGATGGACTAAAATGGAAAAATGAAAGAAAAAGAAAAAATAGAATGAAAAAAAGAAAAGGAGGTAAAAACTAAAATATTTTGAGATTATTAAGGGTAGACATTGAAAGAATGGTGAGATTTTGTTTTTTATTGAATTTAAATGCACTCATAAACTAATTACGAAAGTTAAATTCAATTACTAATTCAATTTTCATGTTTATCTTGGTTTGACTTATTTTTTATAGTTAGTAAAAAAAAAACTAAAATATTTTGAATTTGATCTTTTAATAGTATATCAATAACGTTTACTCAATGTATCCGTGTCCTGCATTTTTTAATAATGACGTGTCTAAGTGTCCGTATCGTGTCGTATTCGTAACCGTGCTTCTTAAGTTTCAGAGTAGTATGAAAAAAATAAAACTCTACTGTACATGATCGTGTAAAAAAACTTTACATTTTTTATGTTGCAAAAAAATATAATTTGTATGACACTTAATAATGTGACATCACCAAAATATAAAGGTTCCTTGCACATACATGTGCAGTGGAGGTATACTCTTATAAAAAAAAATGAAATGAAGAGTTTCGTGCCTCGGTGGGTGACCCTAAACAATTCCTTCAAAATTAATAAAAATAAGCGAATAAAGCGAAAAATAAATAAATAATTGGAAGCTAAAATTATTAATTGAATGAGTTCACGGGGGAAGAACACTTGCAAAGCAAAGTTCACGCGCACAAATAATAATTTCTTTGTCTTTTACTTCCTCCGCTCCTGGGTGTTCATATTTCATATAATACAAGGAAGGCATTTAAAATAAATGAATTTACAACATATCTATATATAAATGTGTGTTTGTGTGTGTATATATATATATATATATATATTACTTTATTTATATAGTTTTTTATGAAGCAAAAGGTTTGAAAATAAATGAGAGTGGAAGCTTAATGCAAATAATTTGATTTGATGCAGAAGCAGAGCATTGGCGTGAGTTATTGTGTTTGATTTGTCTGTTGTTTGCAGTGAGAATGTTGAATGTTTGAGCCAATGGATTATGAAGATTCAGAAACACAAGTTTTCATATGTTTTAATTCATAACTTAAAAAAAAAGAAAAAAAAGAAAAGAAAGAAATTGCATCCAGCCGAAATATGTAATAGAGTTTATGTTTTTGTATTGGGTTGTTTTATGTGTTTGAGCTATATTTTTTGGAATATATTTTTATGAAAGTGTACAATATAAACTCTCTTACCTTCCAAGTTCAATTTTCGATCAACATTCGTGTATTCTTATCTTCCTAATAAAATGGTTTTTCTTTTTGCCCGTGAACATAGTTAATATATCATTAGTGAACCACATAAATGTATGAGTTTTATTTACGTTATTAATCAATTTTTTTTTTTATTATTGTTTCGATTTCATAATAAAAAAGCGTGGGTTCAATCTATATAGAAATTAGTTCTGAAAAAGATATAAAAAGAAAATTGGTAATTTGACTGAGAATTAAAGAGGGAGAGGAAATGGAGGTTCTATTTGTTGGGCTGGAAATTACCAGGGAAAATGACAGGTTAAATAAATCCTCTATTCTGTTTTACAAAGGATAGGATAGGATAGCTATGAACAAAAGTTGTGGCTTTGGTGTTTCTTTCCTACAATGCCACATCTGTCATTCTACCACCCAAAATTAAATTTAAATAAAAAACAGCCACACACACATATTGTATAATCGCTCCTTTTATTTCTATGTATTGTAGTTTTTCAAAATTAAATGCAAAAAAAGAAAGGAAAAAACAACACACACAAAAATCTCTCCTTTCTTTCTCGTGCTTTGACGGTCCACAGAATTTTCATCGCTGTCAGAAGCATTTTTATGGAGTTTTATTGTGTTTATCATCACATTCCTTCTTAAAAATTATTCTAAAGTAGAAAGTATATTACGATTTTTTATCCATATGTATAGATATCATCATTTACATCCAAAAATTCGGGATTAAGAAGATGTGAAAACGCGTCTCTTTATAATTACATGATCAAGTTTCATTCAAATTTTCTCTGTTGTTACTTTTTTTTTTTTTTTTTTTTTTGAAGATTTGTGAGGTACATCTACGATTATTTAGAATCTCACCTTATAGTCACATGGCATTTGTAATGTTTAAGACAATGTCATCTACGCCCCCACAGAAAAGGAGAGACAGAAATATGGCTCTTTTAAAAAATAAGGCACTTCCCCCTTTTTTTTCTTTTTTCTTTTTTTTTTTCTTTTTTAATTTGCACTTCCCATTTTAACCTCCATATTATCAGACCCTCAAATACAATTTATTTCCACAACCACATTTGATCTTATAAAATTGTCATTACTCTTTAATTTGATAGTAAAAAACTATGATTATAAAAAATAAAAAAATTAAAATCAAAAGCTATGTTACAGATGATTATTTCTTCTTTTCTGAATTCGTATTATTATTATTGAAATAGCATTATAAAGGTGACGTCTAATACTATCATTTGATAATAAGATGAATGTATGAGTACATCGTGCAATTTGTCTTTTTTTTAGAAAATGAACAAGCAATTTAATTATTGGTTGGCTTCAAATTGCATAGTCGTTTTTCTGATTTTATTTAATTTTGTAAGAAAAATAACCATTGAAGGAAAACTATGGGCGCTACATTTTTTTGGAGGGGGAAAGAGGGAAAGAAGTTTTGAAGGGTTGCTGTCCATCCATCTGCTCTCCTTTAAGGGTGATTGGATTTTGGAGTCTAGGGCAGTAGAAGAGATGAGAGGAGAGGAAGAAGAAACAGAGAGGAAATTGAATGATTTGGAGAAATAAAATACTTGTTTGAAAATTGATGTTATGAGGAGAAAGGAGATGAGAGATTGATGTGAATGAATGTAAGGTTTATTTTATATGTATAAATATATTATATATATTTGATATAATTAAATAATTAAATTTTATGTGATGTTAAAATTGAAAAAATAAAAATAAAAAGAGTTAAAAATTAGATAAAATTTAATATAATTAAATAAAATGTTTGATGTAATGTTTAATAATGAATTAAGGAAGAATTGAGAAGAGTTGAAAGAGGTTGTAATGTACTAAAAATAAACACGGGGTTAATAATTCCTCTTCTCATCTCTTCTCCTCTCCTCCCTCAACCTTTAAATCCAATCACCCCTTTATCATCTTTGTACTTCATTAATAAATAAAACTTAAATTATAAAATTGTTACAATTTTGTCTAAAAAATGATCTTTGATTTGCAAAAAAAAAAAAAACACATACGTATACCTTCCCATACTATCACAAACAACATTAATTTTAGAACTAGCAGACTCTGTTTATGCAAACAAAGGGTTGGATATAATCCAAACTTATATTTGGCCTGCCGTTTATAATAACCGATGCTAAGGTTGGATCTCAAGAGGGACTAGAGGGACCATGATCCCTAAACTTTTTGAAAATATTGAATATTATATATAATTTACAACAAATTTCACAATGGAATGATCGTCTTAGTGGTATTTACCCCCTACGTTTCTCTACAATCAAGTTCGAATCTCTAGAAGCTAGATCCACCCCTGAATCTATGAATGGACTCAAATCCAAGCCACCATTTAACATAACTTACACCATCATTTCCTATAACGCATGCTCTCGTTTGCAACTAGTCATTTTATCTTTCTAATAACTTGCTTGTAACTCAACCATAGTTTATAGCAATTAGTGTCCTAAATAAGACTAGTTTTTTTACTAAAGAAACCATGTTGACAAAATTTTTATAATTTACCATTTTGACTTCTAAGATTAAAAAAAAAAAAAAAAAAGATCAAACACGGCCAAACAGAAACAGCACCAAAGTAGTTGAACTCATGGAACCGTAAATTTCAGCTTTTCTTTTCCATGATTCCTTCTTCATTGAAGTGGCTGTTGTGAGAGATGGGAAATAAAAAGAGAAGCAAATCCAGGGAAGCAGGGTTTTGTATGTTTGTAGTTAATGGCAGAGAAAATCAAAGGGAAAGAAGAAAAGAGAAGAAGATTGTCCCGTGAAGGTTGCATGTGACCAAAAAGAGCTGCTGTTGTATTCACTGCTGGCCTGACCTCGATACCTTGTAGACCCACTCACGTGTGTCTTTTTGGCTTTTACCATCACCATTCACCCCCCTACTATAATATTATTTACCCAACTTTGCTTCCTTCATTTCCAGTTTTCTATCTTCAAGTAAAAACCTTCTGCAAGGAGGACAAATCCACAGTAAAAAAATTTAGAAACAATGAAAGAATTAGTTCTGGTGTTGTTTTTGTAATGTAACATGAAAAAATGATCAAATTTAATTCAAAGAAATAGCTCTAGCAAGTTCATATGTAGATGCTGTTAGATGAGTTTTTAAGAGGCAAATGGACGAGTCACATGCAATGACATATCAACATGTGGCCAAAATGCCATGTCACTGTTTTTCAGCTAAACAATTCCTACCAGAATTCACAAAAAAGAAAGCTTCCTAATTAATAAAGGAGAGAAAGCAGGAAAAACAGAGAGAAAAGGGAATGACAAAAATAAATGCCTGCCATTATCAAAAGGGTATGTTGGGCTAGCCTTTGTCTGCACAGTCTCCTGAAGCTTACAGAGTCACTACCTATTTAACCCCTCTTCACCTCCCACTTGCTTTGGCAGACTTAAGAACACTACCTCTCTCTTTCTCTTTTTTTCTCTAGCTTCTCTCACATTTCCCTCAGAGATGATGATGCGTTCCAAAAGCTTAACACTTGTGGTTTTTATTGCTTTTCTTGTTTGGTCTTCAAACTTTGAAGCCTGCATTGCAAGGAGAGGAAAACACTGGAGACAGAGCAGGCAGGCATCCGCTTCTCTATCGAAGAAGAAAGGCAGTCATGGCGGTAGCAAGAGTCACCACCATTCCGGTGGTTCCAACCCAAAAGCTCCCCCGACACAAAATGCACCTCCTTCATCTCCAATTCATCCTCCTAAACCAAAAGAAGACATAGTTCCAACTCCACCCAAGAGAGGCTACAATAGTGACGATTCTCCAATATTCAACGTTCTAAATTTTGGTGCTAAAGGCAATGGAGAGACTGATGACACTAAGGTACTTTCAATTCTTCCATATTCGACTTTATCCTTTTTCTCCTATACAAATTACTTGGAGATTGACATCTAACAGAATTTGGTCGTTGCAAAAGGATACATTCCAACAACTTTACATTCGTAGATTTATGTTGCTAGTTGTAACTTTGAGAAACTGCAAGGAGAGATCTTAAGTATCTGATATGGTTCAAAAAAAAAAAAAATTAGTCAGTGCTTGCTCTTACACATGTCTTGACTATCTTTATAAAACAACTATCTAATTCTACTACATTTGTCAAGTAAACCTGTAAAATTTAATTTATAGGTAAGTGATCACTATGTATAATACTCATTGCCTTTTAATTCTCCAAAGAACTCTCGATCACTAGGTTAACTCAGTGATGATTATGTGAACAAATTCCACCCCGAGAAGAAGAGCCATGATTATGGCAAAAAAACAAACCAAGGGCATAAATGGAATATTAATAATAACATAGGAATCTACATTTAAGATATTTTTAATTAACCATCATGAGTTGGCCTAGTGATCATAGAAGGTCTTGGGGATCCAAGAGGTTATAGGTTCAATCCATGATAGTTACCTACCTAAGAAATAATTTCTTACGAGCTTTCTTGATATCCAAAAAATGTTGTAAGGTCAGACGGTATGTCCTGTGAAAATAGTCGAGATGCACGTAAGCAAACCCGGATACTCACAAATATAAAAAAAAAAAAAAAAAAAAATTAAGATCTTTCTAATTTATCTAAAATTTACTTAAAAATTAGTATATAGTACAACTTGTGGAATGTACAATTTCTTAATGTTTTTCTACTACCCATGACAAGTTGTGTAGAAATTCATAAAAGAAGAAAAGGTAGTAGGTGACACACAACTTCAGGTAAGCCGGTCTTCAGGACCAACTACCAGAGCAGGCGGGACCCACAGCTAAGAACAGAAAATAATTTAGTTATGGCAGTTTTCTTGAAACAATAATTATGTAATGTGGCGCAGAATAATTGAATACCATCAAACGCTGGTTCTGATACTTGCAAAATATTTGCACGATCCGTTTCAGGCATTTGAAGATGCTTGGGCAGCAGCTTGTAAGGTGGGGGGATCGACGGTCATGGTTCCGGCAGACTATGTGTTCTTCGTAGGACCCATTTCTTTCTCTGGTCCATATTGCCAAGCAGACATTGTATTTCAGGTAAACGCTGTCGTATCCAGAAGCTCTGTATCCTGAAGTTGTTCCTATCCCACAAAAAAATATTTTTCTCTATTTTTATACTTTTAAGAAAGAATAAGGGAGAAAAAAACAGTTATCTCATTCAAGGGTAACCAACCTTATCACATAACCAACTTACAACGGTAAAAGAATAACCATCTCTATTACAACACGTAAAAGATGATGGTAATAATAATAATGGCAATCTGTTCTCAGCCAGACAGCTAAACAACCCATAGTAAGGATGTTGACAATACCCTACCGCATCATCATAACAATAAAGCTAATTACTGAGTAATCTTTTGATGATATTATATTTAGCTAATTAAAGTTAATTTGCAGCTGGATGGAACAATTATTGCTCCCACTGATCAACAAGCTTGGGGGAAAGGTCTCTTACAATGGATCCAATTTACAAAGCTAATGAGGATTACCATACGGGGAAGTGGCATAATCGACGGAAGAGGATCTGTCTGGTGGCAAGATTCCTCCTTTGATGAGCCTATAGATGATGAGATGAAACTCATTATCCCCATAAACAAGACCAGAGATGAAACAAAACCGACGCCGGTAATGAACACTGTCTATATATAATTTTCTTCCTCAGTATTTAGATTTCTAGTAGTAAAAAGAAAAGAATAATGATCGTATTCCACTCCTGAAATATGTCGCAGATAGGAAGCAATCTAGAAGGGAAAATGCCAAGCATCAAGCCAACTGTAAGGATCACTTTCTTACAAACTCCTAAGATGTTCATTATTTATGACCCCGTCATTCACATCCTGTAGAATTATTTGAAATGTTATGTTACACAGGCACTTAGGTTTTATGGGAGCTTCAATGTTACAGTTACCGGCATAACAATCCAAAACAGTCCCCAATGCCACCTCAAGTTTGACAACTGCGTTGGAGTACTGGTGCATGATATCAGAGTTTCATCTCCTGGAGACAGTCTTAATACTGATGGAATTCACTTGCAAAACTCCAAAGACGTTCTAATCC
This sequence comes from Sechiopsis laciniata, assembly GCA_037833695.1. Classification (NCBI taxonomy): domain Eukaryota; kingdom Viridiplantae; phylum Streptophyta; class Magnoliopsida; order Cucurbitales; family Cucurbitaceae; genus Sechiopsis; species Sechiopsis laciniata. The sequence continues at coordinate 13,222,744 of JBBMKA010000015.1, forward strand.
ACAGCACCAGCTTATCTTGCGGTAATTACGTCACTTGCAATCACTTGATCCTGTTATTTTACACGCACCTCAATTAACTTGGACAAACATCAGACTCCACTACATTTGGTTGATAGAAAACACGTAAGATATTAAATACCTAGGCCTTAGGTAGGTGGTCACCCCACTCACTCCTAATTCACCAAGACACTTTTGACCACTAAATCAATCAAGGATGGTTCAATAAATCCTTCTATTAAATATCATGTACTTAAATGGCGGTGTTTAAGTAAATAATACTTGATCCTGCTTAAGAAGCATTTGATGAATAAAATACTAAATATTTACATAAAATGTGATATGGTCTTGAACACATGCAACCTTATCTTGTCAGTAGACTTGAGAGTTTTTCACTACAGCAATTTGCAACCGTTCAAAATTTGACACATCACAATAATCCATCTTCTATCCTATATAATGCCGATCTACCAATCATAAGTTCTGTGTCCAGAATGCTTATTTTGTTTGCATCATTCAGTTTTTATTGTCTCTATAGGCACAACCGCACATAACTTATTTCTATCCTTCCTTCTTATGTCTGCTTGCTCCAACATGGGGGTCCACTGATCTTGATGTTGAATAATGATCGTAAAGTTAGCCAACACCTTTCCTTTTCTCTCTTCCTTTTTGAGGAATAACCCGTTTCTTCCATGGTGTGCCCCCAACTAGACTATCCTGTCACTTTTTTTTACCTATACGTTATAGTGTTTCCAAGGGGCAGCCTCGTTGGTAGAAGGTTTGGACTTCCAAGATATGCTCCTTTAAAAGTTTCAGGTTCGAAACCCACGAGTGAACTTAAGTGTAAATTACCTTGTTGTATTCAGGGAGGCTAGGACAGAGGCGGGTGCCCCCAGGTATAATGGGGCGAAGCTCCAACCGGTTATCAAAAAAATAACTATGACCTATATTAATAATGCTACTGAAATACGAGTGCAGTACTCAAATAATTTAGCACATTGATTTTTATACAATGAGAAACAACAACAATGAAGATTATAAGTAGGTACAAGTTTGAAGTTGAACTAAACAGGTGACTGATGATCTTTATTCTGATTTTTTCAGGAGATGATTGTGTTTCTATTCAAACTGGATGCTCAAACGTTTACATACACAATGTGAACTGCGGGCCAGGACATGGAATCAGCATTGGGAGTCTAGGAAGAGACAATACAAAAGCTTGTGTTTCAAACATAACTGTTCGTGATGTCATAATGCATAACACTATGAACGGTGTTAGAATCAAAACATGGCAGGTACTACAATGTTAATTACCTTCTACAAAAACAATCATAATTTACCACATTACGGACAAACCTTGCATTTTTTCTAAAATTTGGAGGCCCCATAAGTCATCTATAATGTTAAGTATTGAATATCCATGAGTATTGATAGAATATCAATGATATCTTTACAGGGTGGGTCAGGCTCTGTTCAGAACGTTCTCTTCTCAAACATTCAAATGACTGAAGTTCAATTACCAATTGTGATTGACCAATTTTATTGCGACAAAGCCAAATGTAGCAACCAAACTTCAGCAGTAGCTCTATCAGGAATCAATTATGAGAAAATCCGAGGGACTTACACGGTCAAGCCTGTACACTTTGCCTGTAGCGACAACCTACCGTGTACAGATGTAACACTGACTACTATAGAGCTAAAACCACTACAAGAGCGCTATCACTTGTATGATCCTTTCTGCTGGCAGACTTTTGGAGAACTGAGAACTCCTACTTCACCCCCAATTGGATGCTTACAGATTGGCAAGCCATCTAGCAACAGAGTTCAGTATGAAGAAAACGATTCCTGCTATGCTTAAGAGTATAGTACTAGATTCTTGGCGGTCTTTACGTGTGTGGTCGGCATTCTCGACCCCTTTTTACACTTCTTGATGGTTAGGTAAAGCATATATTCTGGGAAGATCTAGTTCATAGAAATCTTTCCATATAGGGTTATATTTATCTGAATGAAATAGTATATAGACGCCCATGTTTATCTCGAACTTTAAAGTCAGTAACTAAGAAGTAGATTGTTTGATTTTGCACATTTCAATAAGCATGTTGCTAAAAGATGCTTATGACGATTAACTTCCTACGAAATTCCTTGACATCAAAATGTTGTGGGGTCAAACTTAAATCTCGTAAGAATAGTTGAGGTGCGCGTAAACTAGCCTAGACACTCACGAATATGAAGAAAAATAATGCTCACGACCAATCGTGATCGGTATTTAAAACATTAGCCCAAGTATAGCCGAAACATCGAATATATAAATAAAATGATAAGTAAATGCCTTAAAATTTTAGAAATGGAAACTATGATGAGATTTTCAGAGCCGGTGAATTGAAGTAAGGGTGCTGCTTGAAATAGAATGAGCCATGAAACACAAATGTCAGCATGTCAACTAGAAACTTACAACTAAAGTGGCAGATTATCCACCTTCAGATTAGAAGAAAATCTTTTAGTTAAAAAGAACCCTGGTCAGGCAAATTGAATTATCTTCCATGATTCTTTCTAGTGTCAAAATCAAGCCGAAAAGTGATCAAAACTTGCAAGAAATTTTCGTACCCGAAAAGAGTTCTTCAATTCGAATTATTCGCTTTAAGTATCAATTCTATCAAATATTTCAGAAAATTGACGCATAATGAGTATGAGGAGTTAGAATCTGTTACCAGTACTCCAATGGCCGTGCGATTCAGTCCAGGTACAGCGCGAAACTGGGAACAATTTGCAAATTGTCAAATCCCAGACTCCCAAGAGCGGTTATGGTATTCGACAATGGCCACTGGAACCAAGGTTATCAAAAACGGAAGCCAATTTTGTCGGCAGATAAATTTGTAATACGCGGAAGCCAATCAGGACTCCCCACTGCGAACTTGGTTGACTGACCATAGTTGTTCAATCGAGGCTAAATTATAGAAAATAATAATGAAGAACTTGGTTGCCTTCCTTCATTGCCCAAATGTATTAGAACGATAGTTACTCAATCTAGGCTAAACTATAGAAAATGTCCCTAAACCATGGGTCGAGTAAAAAATATTTCCAAATTTTAAAAAGTTTAAAAAATGTCTCTAAACTTTAACTTTAATTTCAAAAATACTCTTGTCGTTAAATTTAGATGAAAACGTTAAGTTTGATTTCAAAAATATTCTTAAACTTTGAAAATGTTTCACAAATGCTCTTAAACTTTAAAAACAATTAAAAAATACCCTCGTCTTAAAAAAAAGCATTAAAAATATCATCATCAATAACTCTTAAATTAAAAATATTGTACTTTTATTTTAATAGTATTCTTGATCTTCTAAAAACTTAAAAAAACTGTTCTTATTAAAAAAAGATTTTTTTTTCTCTATTCATATGCATTTTCTCCATAAAAACTAGTGAAAATGAATATATATTAACCTTTGAATAACAATGATCAAACAAGTTCCAAAATTCAAAATCTATATCATAATCGTAAACTCTTTAAAGATAATTTATAATTGTTTTTTTATGGATTTTAGCTTAAATTTATTTAAATAATTGAGTTACTTGTAATTTGAAACTAAATCAATTGACAATGAGTAAGCGGTTCTCATCCAAATTTAACCTTGTCGATAACTTTTGGATAAAAAAATATTACGTATTTTGTTTAAGAGTGTCAATATTGAACGCTTAAAATCTCTAAAAATTATTCTTACTTAAAAATGGTTATGTTTTATTCATATCTTTTTTCGCCATGAAAACTAATGAAAATAAATATATTATTAATATTTGAGTAATAATGTGACCAAAAAAATTTGCAAAATTCAAAATCATAATCATAATTATCATTCGTAACTTAAAAAAAAAAAAAAAAAAAAAAAAGAGTTTCTTGGATGAATTTTGGAACATAAATAAATATTTTGAGTTAGAGATTTGTTCAATTATTCAAAACTTAAAGATAATTTATCATGGTTTTAATCAATTTTTAAGCTTAAATTTGTTAAAGAATTTTGTTACTCTTACGTCTGAAAACTAAATCAAGTAACAATGAGTAGAGTAAATCGTCTATTTTATAAATGTTAGGAGATATCAACATGTACTTGTTTGAATTTAATGAGTTTCCGATAAAATATTAGAATAGCATAAGATTTCATCTCAAAATCAATTGACAATGAAAGAGTAACTCATTAATTTTATAATGCTAGGAGGTATGTCACATTTTCAAAGTGAGATTCTCAACACAATTTTTTTTTAATACTTGCTCAATACAATTCAAGTTTAAACAATTCATATTTACATAAAAATAATTCATAAGTTATAAATACAAAAGTAAAATTTATCTTTTACGAGCACAATTAAATATCTATAGTATTATTGAAACAAAACTTTAACATTTTCATCATTATTTTATGTTTTTTAAGACTAGAGGTATTTTTGAAACATTTACAAGTTTAGGGGTATTGTTGAAACATATTACAAGTTTTGGGATATTTTTGAAATCAAACTTTAACGGTTTCCATCCAACTTTAACGGGAATGACATTTTTAAAACTTTTGTTAAAGTTTATGGGCAATTTTGAAACTTTTCAAAATTTATAGGGGCATTTCTATAATTTAGCCTTCAATCTATTCTATTGAATGAATATAGAATTACAAAAATGACAATGATTTATATAATTTATCCATACACATTAATAATTAGATAATTTGATATAATACTATAATAATGAAGAACTTTAACTTTAAATTCCCAATTTGTACTAAAAAAATTCAGGTTCAAATTAAGATTTGATTATGAATATCTATTTTAATGAATATATTTTTTTAATAATACTAACTCATTGAAGTTTAATAAATACTTTTGATTAGAAGTCCACTATTTGAAAAGTATGATCTAAATAGTTATTTGATTTAATTGAAATTAAAAAGAAAAATAATAGAAGAATAATGTTTGGACGAATTCAAATTCCCCCTGCAAATTTTTTTGTCTATTCCCTACAAAATTTACGTGTGGTGATCTGCCCATCGTCCTTAATGGAACTGTGAAACCCTATTTAGAGAGCTACAAAACTAGACCAATAAAGCAGCAATTGAGAAGACGAAAATACAGAGAAGAATGAGGATAAGGCTCAATGATATTATTGCTGTGAATATACGAATAAATAGAAAGAATACAGCTGAGCAATGATAGAGAAAACCAATGAACAATCAACATGTATACAAAGTCTAACCAAATATACAACAAATATAACGACAACATTTTGGAGAAAAAGACTTAGCTAAACACAGTTGTTTTAGCCACTTTCCCTAATATCCCCTCTCAAACGAGAGAGAGAATAGGATGAACACCGATTTTGGCACGCATATTGCAGAATATGTCCTCAATGAGCGGCTTAGTTAAGCCATCAGCAAGCTGAGAGTCGGACGAAACATAACGAACACACAACTGACTAGCCAGCACTTTGACACGCACAAAATGTATATAGATCTCCACATGTTTGCTTCGTGAATGATAAACAGGATTTTCGGCAAGAGATAAAGCCCTCATGTTTTCACTCCAAATAATTGTAACTTGATTACTCTGAACCTAGATCTCAGTAAGTAAGGATTGAACCCACGCAATGTTGGCAGCGAGATGAGCCATAGCTCGATACTCAGACTTTGTGCTAGAGCGAGCAACGCATGTTGCTTCTTGGAACTCAAGGATATGAGAGCATTACTAAAGAACAAACAATAAGCAGCTATAGATTTTCGGTCATCAAGGCCACAAGCCCAATCAGCATCACTAAAGTCGATTAAGTCTGTATTAGTTAACCGATTATGAATAATCCATAATAAGAGGTGCCTTTCAAATAGCGAAGAACACATTTAGGAGCCGTCCAATGTGTGGGATGTGGATTGCTGAACAAACTGACTCAGTTTGTTCACAATATAAGCAATATCCGATCGAGGGTGAGATAGATATTGTAAAAACCCCTAACAAGCTTCTGTAAACAAACAGATTTGACATAGGATCACCATTAAGCAATGACAACTTCTTGCTTGTAACACCCAGAGTAGGACACGACTTAAGATGAGTGAAATAAAAAAGGTCAAGCAAATCTCCAATGTACCTATGCTGATTCAAGTAGAGCCCATCATTTGATCTAATGGCCTACACACCTAGATAGTAATGTAAGTCACCCATATCCTTTAGTGCAAATGTGGTGTTGAGTTGCTGAATGAATGAGGTAATTTGTGAGGCACAAGAACTAGTTACCAAAATATCATCCACATAAATGACTGCAAACATGATCAGGTGACTCTTTCGCAATATAAACAAAGAAGAACCAGACTTGGAATTAAAGAAAACCCACTGCAAAAGAGTCAATTTAAGTTTATCAAAGCACGCACGAGGTGCTTGCTTAAGCCCATATAATGCCTTGTGAAGTCTACAAACGTACTCAGGATGAGAAGAGTCAACAAATCCTTCTTGTTGTTTCATATATATAACTTCATTAAGATGACCATTGAGAAAAGCATTATTAATATCAAGTTGTCTAATAACCCAATCATTTGAGATAGCCAAGGATAAGATAATACGTATGGTAGGAGCTTTAACAATAGGACTAAAAGTCTGATGATAGTCAATATCTGAAAGCTTATGGAATCTGATAACGCTAAATAATAGCACGTTTTAAGTCTCTAAAACCGCACATTCTACAAGAAAAAGCAAATACGCGAGAACATAAACAGGGAATTTAGCTTGAATAATCGCATTATCCGAACACGCATGCCAACAGCATCGCATAATGAAAACTTTGCTAAACATGATCTTTAAGATGCAAAATGTGCGTATAAGCGTGGAAACTAGGCTGTTAAGCATAAATCAGCTGACGTGTCTTATGTTCGTAGGAGAACGTTGCAAAGATGGATTGGATGAGTCATCAGAACAGAAAATGAAAGAGATAACTGGCAATCAAATCACAAAATCAAGGGAACCAAGACGAAAATAATCGACAAAGAGAATACTTCAGAAAGACGGCACGAGGATTGGACGTGGTCAACAAGAAACCCTAGATGCTATAAATAGAAGTTGAATCGAAGAAGAAGGAGGCCAATTTAGAAGGGAAGCTACTGTTGATGGGTGCTCGAGACACCAGGGTCTCCTTGGAGATCTCGATGGCCTCTACTCATCTGTAGACCCTGAATGATTGAGTACCAACGCGGTGTTATACATTAAGACGCCATTGGCAACAATGACAATGACTCTATTACTCCATAGATAGCTAGTAGTTCCCTTTGCATATCATACTCTGTTTATTTGTTTTTAACCGTAGTTGTAGTTTCTTGAATATTAATATACAAGTTCTTTGTTTCAGATTTGATCACCTGTAACTTTTTATGCATGATTAAGATTTAAAAAAGTAGGGAAGCTAAGTAGTAAGGTTACTTAATTTAAAGATTAAGTTAAGGGGGAAAAAGAGTAAGAACGACGGTTGTATCAATTATGTCGAGTCGATTGAACATCCATTCGTGATTGCTTAGCATTTTCCTTGGGAAAGGGGATGTTAAAGGCTTAACCTCACCGTAATCACTAGGTAATGCTTAGTTTAAGTATTTTTTAGAAGGGAGTTAGGAATAACCATCTCACTAGCTGCATACGTAAGGCTTATACTTAAAAGTAAACCTACATGCATTGTACCTACAGGTTGCAGTCAAGTACTCTGGAAGGGGATTTGAAGTTTAGTCTAGTATGTACTAATTTTCTCATGACAACTTACCTTACTTTGAATTAATCTTTACTACAAACCTTCCTGCAGTAGTTCCTTCATATAGACTTAATGAGCATAGTTAATTTGGATTTTGGAATAAGCATTGTGGGTGATTGATTTTATAATGTTGCAATTAAATTAAGTATGCATCGGATCGCTGCCCACGTATGCTCACCTCCAGCTTACTCAGAAGAGGAACCTGGCTGAAGACCCTGCAAGTTACATTTAGTATGGTGCAAAGTCTTTTGTACCATTAGAGGGGGTTAAGGTTTAATCCCGCAAGCGCGTGCAAAGCCCTGAGCCTATTCATGTGGAACTACAGCGGAAGCTTAGTTCTGTGTCCATGAATGCGGAAGTATTCATGCAGATGGAAAGTACGATTTCTGCATCACCTTGCAACACATCGATGCTCTTTCGTAAATTCTAGTTAATTAAGCAGCTTTAGCATCTACATCAGCATTAGCATTAGCATCAGCATCAGTACTTTTATTTATTCGATAATTCATCAACATCAACCCTTTTAAACCTATTCTTGTTATTTACAATTTCCACTCTTAATCTATATCATTGTGCTTCAAATTTCCTGTGGGATCGATAAATTTATATACTTATTACTTGCTCCAATTTCTTACCGTGTATACTTGCGCGTAAGTGATTTCGAGTTACACTTAGCATAAATTGACTTTGAATTAGTTACTGGACATTATATTAGCACCAGAATCAAACCGATCAGAATGCTTTCGCTACAAGGCGAGCTTTACTTCTTTGAAATGAACCATCACCATTAGTTTTTGCCTTGAACACCTATTTATAACCAACAAAGTTAACATTGGGAGGAGGAGGAACCAAACTCCATGTCTCATTCAGCCGTAAAGCATTCATCTCATTTTCCATTGTAGAGCGCCAAGGAAGAGAGTTTAAAGCCTATTTCACGTTACGGGGTTGAATATCTTGAGGCATCGAAGATGGGGTAAAAGCAACATAAGCCCACTATTTTGGTTTTTTGATGCCATCACGAGCACGCGTGATCATGAGATGTAAATGAACACTAGGTTTTGATGAAGGCAGGACAACGGATTCAGGCCCAACTAAAGGAGTCTCAGCCACATCAGACGGGCTATTGGAATGATGATCACCATTGTCATGAGGCAAGGGGAAGAAGTAAGAGGCACAACATGAGAGCTTGAAGATGACCTAGTAAGAGAGGGAATTGAAGGAATAGACAAATTTGGTGAAGGATTTGTAGGCTGATGGATAAGAGGGTCGGACTCTGGGATGAAGTTAGAAAATGGATCATAGACAAGAACATGAGTTGGGAAAGACGGAATAGAGGTAGACAAACTAGAAAAACCTTCCGTAAAAGGAAAAAGATCCTCATTAAACTGCACATGCGCCAAAGCAAATTGACACGACCAGACGAAGTAAGGCATTTATACCCCTTGTGACTTTCGCTATATCCAATAAAGACACAGCAAGTGCTATGGAAAAGCAAACTTGTGAAATTGATATGAGCGTAAACATGGATAACAAGCTGAGCCAAATACACGTAAGAAGGAATAATATGGAACTCTTTTATACATTTTCTTCCAAAGGGAAATGTTGTCAAGCACAGGAGTGGGCAACCTATTGATGATGTAAACAGAAGAGACAAATGAGTCCCACCTAAAACTTAAGGGCATAGAGGCCTGAGCAAGGAGAGTTAAGCCCATTTCAACGATATGACGATATTTTTGTTCAACAATGCCATTTTGTTGGCTAGTATGAGGACAAGAGTGTAAGAACCCGACTTCTAAAATAGCCCTAGACCCAGTTCTTACCCGGCATGCATGGTTTAAATACAGTTATAATAGAAACAGTTGAAAACAAAACCTCTTTATTTCAAACCGTAAATAGTTCCATAAACAATGTAAAACATTAATGAGCCTCTGGCCAGAGATTATTCAAACAGTTCAAACTATGAAATAATAAGGACTCAGTCCCTAACCAACATGCTGAAACAATAAAGAATAAATGTAGTAAAAAAATACTAAACAACGGACTTCCATGATCTATCAACTCCTCTGTTAGCCGTCCCGATGTTGTCCCAAGTTACTTGGTGGAAAACCACAGAAATAAGGGTGAGTATGAAGGTACTCAGTAAGAACCCCCAGCCAGGGTACAATACGCATACAACACATCATCTAGCATCCAAACATACATGCAATACAGTCAACTAACAGATCTCAGAATGATTTATCAACATAAATCCCAAGCTTGAGAGTCTCTAACTCTCGGCTGGTGATCAGCTCGCTATGCTAATCCTAGACACTCGAGAGAGTACCCAGTGTTTGGCTCTAGACTGAACGGAAAGGTGTACTGACGCCATTAGCCCGAAGGAGCCATCCTCTCAGCATTTAATGTGTGTGCGCGCACACCACATGCTACTATAAACCAGGGTAACTATAGGCCTACATAAACTACATTGGTCCAAGTCCACATGCCTAACTATAAGGAATTGTGTCCACTGATCCACAGCTGATGGAAGGCCCTCGGTACCCAACTTTGGCAGCAAGTTCACACCTATACCTGAAGCTAAGGATCGTTCCAAGGTAGGCTTACACCAAGGAAAAGATCCCGCTCTAGTAGGCTACAGACTAGACTTCACCGGGATGGTGTGCTACACTATAACCCGACTGACGGGGATGAGAATCGATCCTCACTGGTCTCGATCTATGGGGACAACATACGTCGTGTCCACTCTCAGCCTCTAGATGATGACAACCTAACTGTATGACATGTTAAGAGTTCAATAAGCTCGATTCCTAACAGATCACCAGCATGCTCAGTATCAAAGACATACAACCCTAGCTTGGTACTAACAACATAATACATGGAATCAAACACCTGCCAACAGTACAATCAGATCACCACATCAACCCTATCTATTATCACATGCTCATAGTAAAGTAAAACAAGCAGGCATAGAATACTATTAATGAATGTTTACGCAGGGTCCACACAACCCATGACAAGAAATCCTTACCTGAACAATAAAACAGAACAGATATAAATTGCTCATTAAGCTGTAGATCAATCACGAACATAACACGACCTAGACAGTCGATTCTAATTAATTAATATTTAATCAACCATCTAAACCAAACAGGAAACATAAGAAACAGGATTTACCCACAATCCCAAATAACAGGCTCAGCGGCGAACGACAGTTCGACAAGCGTTACGTGGAAGACTGCTGCACATGTGCAGGTGAACAAGTGTAGCACTGACGGGTGTAGGGCTGCAGATGTGCGCTGCTGCTCGACTACGTAAGGTGAGCGATGAAGCTGCTACACGCGGGCTGCATTGATGCTGCACAGACGATCGACAGGATGTGTGGTAGGGGCTGGCTCGCGACGCTGTGCAGCTACAGACGGGCTAATCGGTGCAGCGCTGGGACTGCGATCGAGGGCGTGGGCACGGCTACGCTCTATAGTACGTGAGGGCATGCATGCGCTGGTATGGGCTGACGAGCAGCGAAGGTGGGCTGTGCGAAGCGTGTGTGTTACACTACACGCGGGTCCGTGCAGTGCGGGCAGTGAGGAATGGCGAACAATGGAAATGAGGGGAAGGAGAAAAAAATCGAAGGGAATGAGGATGAAGAGCGATGGAGGAGAAGACAAAGGGAACGTTCTGTTCTTCGATCGAAAATGGGATGAATGAAGCTAATCGATCGATCAATTGATTAAAAACCCTAGACACGTGGCAAACCTCCCAAAATACAAAATTGACCTCCTTTGCCCTGAAATCACAAAAACAACCCTTAACTCATTAAAACACAAAACTGGTCTTAAGGGTAAATTTATTAAAATACCCACAAGGGCTAAACTGCAATAACGACCCAATGAACAATCCAAAACAACTAAAAAATCATACCTAGAGAATTGTATCGAAAACTCAGGTCGCTACAATACTCCCTCCTTTTATTACTTTCATCCCCGAAAGCCCCTAAGACTAAAACAACTCTGGGTAATGAGTCATTATCTCATCCTCAAGCTCTCAAGTTGCTTCTTCCACTTTCTGACATCTCCACTGGACTTTAACTAAACTAATTTCCCAGTTACGAAAGGTCCTTTGATCTCGAGCTACAATCTGCACAGGCTTCTCTTTGAAGCTCCAGTCCTTATTCAGCCTAATGGCTCAAAATCAACTATGTGAGAAAGGTTTGCCACATACCGGTCCAACATCAATATATGAAACACACTGTGAACTGCAGATAAAGATGGAGGCAAAGACAAACGGTAAGCCACTGCACCAACTCGCTCAAGAATCTCAAAGGGACCCTCAAACCTGAGACTCAACTTCCTACGCTTACCAAGCCTCAAAACACCACGCATTGGTGCCACTTTCAAAAAGACATGCTGACCAACCTCAAACTCTAAATCTCTATGGCAAACATGAGCATAGCTTTTCTGTCTACTCTGCGCTGTCAACATACGTGACCTAATTTTCTGAACTCCCTCATTGGTCAACTGTAACAATTCGAGACCTAAAACCTGTCTGTCACCAACCTCTTTCCAAACACTGAAGACCTACAGCATTTACCATACAAAGCCTTAAACGAGACCATCTGAATAGTTGACTGATAACTGTTGTTGTAATCAAACTCCATCAAATACACATACTGGTCCCAACCACCAGGAAAGTCCAACACACAAGCTCGCAACATGTCCTCTAAAATCTGATTCACCCTCTCTCTCTGATCATCTGTCTGAGGATGGAACGCAGTACTAAAACTGCACTCAATACCCAAACCTTTCTAGAGTGCTCTCTAGAAACGAGAAGTGAAATAAGAATACTGGTCTGACACAAACTTCGCTGGCACGCCATGGTACTAAACGATCTGCTAAAAAAACAACTGTACCCACTACTCCACTGTATAGGTGATTATACCGGGGATGAAGTATGCACTCTTGGTCAAACGATCCATAATCACCCAGATTTGAGTAAACCCTCTTGGCGTCCTAGGCAAACCCAAAATATAATCCATGGAGATCTCCTCCCACTTCCATTGAGGTACACTTAGTGGCTGCAACAATCCTCGGGTTTCTACCTGGGCGCCTTCACTTGCTGACAAGTGAGACACTTGTTGACAAACTTTACAATTTCTCTCTTCATATTACTCAATCAAAAGGTCTGCTTAAGATCCTGATACATCTTGGTTCCCCTTGGGTGCCAAGTAAACGGGGAACCGTGAGCCTCGGTAAGCAACTCGGCTCGTAGCTCAGCATCGACTGGCACACAAAGGCATCCTTTGAATCTCAAACCACCTCCGACTCTACTATAAAGTCGAAGTCTCCATCTGCCTGAACTCTATCAATCATTCTACTTAACTCGGGATCACTCAGCTTGCCATCAATAATCCTCTACTTGATCGAAGACTGAATAGTCAACTAGGCTACCTTGGTGGTAACCTCTCCCAATAAAACTGCAATATCGGCTCGCTCAAACTCTTTTCACAAAGTAATCTGGGAACACAACAAAGCCGCAGAATGCAACGTCTTTCTACTTAAAGCATCAGCCACAATGTTGGCTTTACCAGGGTGGTACAGAATCTCGCAGTCATAATCTTTTACCAACTCCAACCATCTCCTCTGTCTCATATTTAACTTCTTCTGAGTGAATAAGTACTTGAGACTCTGATGATCCGTGAAAATCTGAATCTTCTCTCCATATAGATAGTGCCTCCAAATCTTCAGTGCAAAAACTACTGCTGGCAACTCCATGTCATGAGTCGGGTAGTTCTACTCATAGAGCTTCAACTGACGAGAAGCATACGCAATTACCTTTTCTTGCTGCATCAGAACACAACCTAAGCCAAACTTGGAAGCATCATTGTAGACCACAAATCCACCTGTTCCTTCAGAAACTGCCAACACTGAAGCTAACGTCAAACTATGCTTCAGCAATGAAAAACTTTTGCCACATCTGGCATCCCAAACAAACTCAACACCTTTTCTCATCAACCGAGTAAGGGGTGTTACTTTCACGTTAAATTCCTTGACGAAATACCGATAATAACCTGCCAATCCCAGAAAGCTACGAATCTCTACGACCGAAGTCAGCTTGGCTCACTAACTCACTACATCAATTTTAGCGGGGTTTACTACAATGCCATCTCTCGAAACTACGTGGCCTAGGAAGTCCACCTGCTCTAACCAGAAATGACACTTGGAGAACTTGGCATACAACTTGGTCTCTCTTAAAACTGCTAACACTTGCCTCAGATGCAAGGCATAGTCCTCATTAGTTTTATAATAAATCAAAATATCATCTATGAACACGACGAAGCTGTCCAATAATGCCTTGAACACCCTATCCATCACGTCCATAAATGCTATTGGAGCATTGGTCAGCCCGAAAGACATTACCACAAACTCGTAATGACCATACCTTGACCTGAAAGCCGTCTTGGGAATGTCTACATTCTTGATCTTCAACTAGTGATATCCAGACCTCAAATCAATCTTAGAGAACACAGATGCTCCCTGAAGCTGATCAAACAAATTGTCAATACGAGCAACGGGTACTTGTTCTTCACTGTAACTTTGTTCAACTCTCTATAATCTATGCAAAGGTGCATCGAGCCATCCTTCTTTTTAACAAACAACACAGGTGCTCCCCATGGGGACACGCTAGGATGGATGAACCCTATGTCTAACATCTCTTGCAACTGAACCTTTAGCTCTTTCAACTCAGCTAACGCCATATGACACGAAGCCTTTGAGATGGGGAGAGTCCCTGGCTCAAGCTCAATAGTGAAGTCCACTCCTCTCGGTGGAGGCAAACCCGATAACTTCTCAGAGAAAATGTCTGCAAACTTCTGAACTATTGGTACCTGATCAACAGTCAATGAAGGGAGAGCTTCCCCAGACATCTTTGCCAAATAACCCAAAGCTCCTCGAGCCAACAAATGACGGGCTTTCAATGTAGAAATCAATGGTGGACACATTCTTCTTTAGACACTACGAAACTTAAAGCTCTGCTTATTGAGCGGCCTGAACACAACTTCTTTCTGGTAGCAATCAATCAATGCATGGTTCTCAGCTAACCACTTCATACCAAGAATAACATCGAACCCGCTTATAGGTAGAACTATGAGAGTAGCTACTAGAAGCCCTCTGATACTAGTAGCTACTTCCGAGGGAGTCACTACACACAACTCAAACCCTACAAGTTCAAGTTCTAAACGAGCTTGTCTAACAAACGATGCAAAAATAAAAAAGTGGGTTGAGCCCAAATCAAACAATACAAATGCATAATGACCCAAAATAAGCAAAGTACCTGTGACAGCTGCATCTGTCCTCTCAGCCTCCTGACGGGTCATAGCAAACCCGCAGCCCTACTGCTGAGCTGGTCTGCTATCTGCTCTAACCTGTGGGCACACTCTAGCTATGTGCCCATCTTTTTCACACTTGTAACAAGCTCTAGGAGATGCTCCGCACAAACCATAATGAGCTCTGCCATAAGTCCTGCACTGAGGTGGCTACCTCACTACGCTCTGCTGGCAGCCCTACTGACGTAGCTGATCTCGGCCTTGAAACTGACCCTGATGCCGCTACTGATGACCTCCTGCCCAAGAAGTCTTAGAAGGCTCAAACTTTCTTTTTTGGATAGAACTGGATGTCTACTCTGAACTGCTACAATAGAGGCTTTCACTGTCTGATACTTCACGTTATAAGTCTTGGCCAAAGCCACGGCCCTAGCACAAGTTTGTGGACCGAGTGCTCGAACATCATGAGCAACTTCTACCCTAAGCCGTCAAACAAACTTCCTAATCTTCAGCTCCTTAGTGGCTATCAATTTTAGGGGTAAAATAGTTATACTCTGAAAACTTCTTCGCGTACCTAGCGATGGTATCATCTCCCTGTTTCAGACTAAAGAAGGTCTCAACCATTTCCTTCTGGGCTTTCTTACTAATGTACTGGGTGCAGAACTCGATCTTGAAGAAATCCCAAGTGGTTGGCGGGGACCCCACTAGTCTAGCTCCGTCGGTGGACTGCCACCACCAGATAGCTTTCTCGGTCAACACATGAGCTGCACATCTAGGTCTCTGAACATCCGGGCAACCCATAACACGGAAGATGTACTCCATGTGAGCCAACCATTTTGCTGCGACCAACTGGTTCTAGGATGTATCAAACTCTCTAGGCTTCCATTTCGTGAAGTCTTTGAACCACTTGCCACCCTCGGCAGCACTATTAGGGATCCTAGGCTTAACTACATGATTCTGCTGAACTGGCAGAGGTGGCGGCACTCTCGGCCCAACTGGGGGTACAACATGGCCAATAGGTGGCGCTAGTGGAACCATTAATGGAGCCTGCTGAAACATCTGAGCAAATTGGGCCATCTGTACCTGAGACTTTGCTCACTATGCAGCTAACTATGCTTGGTCTCTATCCTCTGCTCAGTAAACATGCCCATAACCATGTCTTGCCATGCGATAAACTTCGCTATTTGAGTGGCACCCTACGGTGGTACAACCCCACCTGATGCCCTCGGCAAGTTGACAACTTGGGCCAACGATGGTCTGATGGTCGGGTTTGCACTAAAGGTAACCTTCTCAATCACGGGCTCTGTGCCACCACCTCTATTGGCGACATTTGATGTCCCAGCTCCACTATGAGTGACCGTCATATCTCACAATCTACAACCAAACCACACTGAGTTAGTCCACGCTCGGACCAACACTACCTCAAAAGGAAAAACATGTAAGCTAGATGCATGTACTTTAAACAACCCTTGGTAAAATTTAACTTCCGACATACCTGGCGACTGTTGAAGTGCTGATGATCTTGGGGACAAATGACCTAACTCAGTAGGTCAGTCTACAAAATCTATGACTTTAAGCTCTGATGCCAACTATAAGAACCCGACTTCTAAAATAGCCCTAGACCCAGTTCTTACCTGGCATGCATGGTTTAAATGCAGTTATAACAGAAATAGTTAAAAACCAAACCTCTTTATTTTAAACCGTAAAAAGTTTCATCAACAATGTAAAATAGTAAATGAGCTTTTGGCTAGAGATTATTCAAACAGTTTAAACTATGAAATAATAAGGACTCAGTTTTTAACCAACATGCTGAAACAATAAAGAATAAATGTAGTAAGAAAAGACTAACTTCCATGATCGATCAACTCCTCCGCTAGCCGTCTGAGTGCTGTCCCAAGTTACCAGGTGAAAAACCACATAAATAAGGGTGACTACGAAGGTACTCAATAAGAACCCCTAGCTAGGGTATAGTACGCATACAACACATTATCTAGCATCTAAACATACATGCAATACAGTCAAGCAACAGATCTCAGAATGATTTATCAACATAAATCCCAACCTCGAGAGTCTCTAACTCTCAGCTAGTGATCAGCTCGCTAGGCTGATCCTGGACACCTGAGAGAGTACCTAGTGTCTGGCTCTTGACTGAATGGAAAGGTGTACCGACGACATTAGCCTGAAGGAGCCGTCCTCTCGGCATTTAATGCGTGTGCGCGCACACCGCATGCTACTGCAAACTGGGGTAACTGCAGGCCTACACAAACTACATTGTCCAAGTCTACATGCCTAACTATACGGAATGGTGTCCTCTGATCCACAGCCGGTGGGAGACCCTCGGTACCCAACTGTGGCAGTTGTTGACACCTACACCTGAAGCTAATGATCATCCCAAGGTAGGCTTACACCAAGGAAAGGATCCCGCTCTAGCAGGCTACAGACTAGGCTTCATCAGGGTGGTGTGCTACACTACAACCCGACTGTCAACGATGGGAATCGATCCTCACTGGTCTCGACCTGTAGGGACAACATACGTCGTGCCCACTCTCAGCCTCTAGATAATGACAACCTAACTGTAAGACATGCTAAGAGTTCAACAAGCTCGATTCCTAACAGATCACCAACATGCTTAGTAGCAAGGACATACAACCCTAGCATGGTACTAACAACATAATACATGGAATCAAACACATGCCAACAGTATAGTCAGACCATCACATCAATCCTATCTACTAACACATGGTCATAGTACAGTAAAACAAGAAGGCATAGAATAATATCAATGAATGTTTATGCAGGGTCCATAAAACCCACGACAAGAAATCCTTACTTGAACAATAATGTATAACAGATATAAATTGCTCATTGAGCTTTAGATCAATCACGAACAGATCACAAAGTAGACAATCGATCCTAATTAATTAATATTTAATCAACCATATAAACCAAATAGGAAATACAAGGAACAACATTTACACACAATCCCAAATAACAGGCTCGGCGGCGAACGACAGCTCGACAAGTGCTGCGCTGAAGACTGCTACTCGGGTGCAGGTGATCGAGCATGGAAATGACGCGAGTGTAGAGCTGTTGACATGCGCAGGTGCTCGACTACGCAAGGCGAGCGACAGGCTACTCCGCGCGGGCTGCGCAAGCGATCGATGGGACGCGCGACAAGGGCTGACTAGTGCAAAGGCAGGCTGTACGGGGCGTGCAAGTAGCACCGCGCGGGTTCGTGAGAGTAGCACCGCGCGGGTTCGTGCAGTGCGGGTAGTGAGGTAGTGCTGCGGCTTGGTGTAGCTGATTAGTGAGGAACAGCGAACAATGACGATGTAGGGAAGGAGAATAAGATCAAAAGGAATGAGGATGAAGAGCGATGGAGGAGGAGACGAAGGGAACGTTCTGTTCTTCGATCGAAAATGGGATGAATGAAGCTAATTGATCGATCGATCAATTAGAAACCCCTGGACACGTGCAAATCTTCTAAAATGTAAAACTGACCTCCTTTGCCCTGAAATCACAAAAACAGCCATGAACTCATTAAAACACAAAACTGGTGTAAAGACCCGACCTAAAAATGGTTCTAAACCTGGTCCTTACTCAGCATACATGCATAAAACACATTTAAAAATAAAGTATACAAGTCAAGTGCTTTGAAAATTAAAACATTCCATTGTTAAAATAAAGTAAGTTACTGGCCAGTTTTTTAACAAACGATCTCAAATAGCTCCAAAACACAATATGCAAAAGCTTCCTATGGACTCCATGTCCAACTACATGCTGAATCAAGTAAATGAAACATAAAAATAGACAGAGTGGCACCGGCAGCTCCCATGATCATACAGCTCCTCCTTTAGCCGTCCTAGTGCTGTCTCAAGTTACCTAGTGGAAAAACCACAGAAAATAAGGGTGAGTACAAAGGCACTCAATAAGAATCCTCAACCGGGGTACAATACGAAACAACGCATCATCTAGCATCCAAGCATACAAGCAAACGGTTACCAATACAGAACCCTGGAACGAGATGTCCATAAATCTCCTGGGTCTTCGGAAGTCTCTAACTTTCGGCCAAGTGGTCAGCTCAATAACTGACCCTGAACAGAAATAACCTCGAGGGTCTCTTACCCTCGGCCTGAGTGACCGCTCAATAGCTGGTCCTGATCAGCTCTCTAAACTGGTCCTGGGACAACCGGGAGAGTACCCGGTGTCTAGCTCTAGACTCAGAAAGGAAGTGGTGTACTCACGAACATTAGCCTAAGGGAGCTCTCTGCCCGGTGCCTAACGCGTGTACGCGCACACTGCATGCTGCTGCAAACTGTATAGATGTGGGGGCCTAGAGACATACTACGCCAGTCCAGGTATGCATGCCTAAAGACTCGGAAGTGGTGTCACTGATCTACAGCAGCGCGAGACCCTCGGCGCTCGACTGTAGCAGCCTGAATACCACCGATGCCTGAAGCTAAGAACCAGTCAAGGCAGGCTTACACCGTTGGCAGGGTTTCTAGTAGGCTACAGACTAGGCTTATACTGGTGTGGTAACTACTCCACTCTTGGCTACCGGGGGTAAGAAATCTGTCCTCACAGCCATACCGGTGGGGATACGTACGTTAGTCCACTCTCAGCCTCTAGATGATGACAACCTAATAGTTCTATCTAAGATTACCCATTCCCTGTTTCTTAATAACCAAACATGCTTCACAACAATTAACCCTAGCATGGTACTACGAGTTTAAAACAGAAATCAATCATGCTAGAAGAAAAAACCTAGCATGGCACTAACATGTGACAATAAGAGTCAAACGTGCTAGCAGAACATATCAGCACAACAAGTCCCTATCCACTAAACATGCTCATAACCGTATAACTAGGATATACGAAAACAATCAGAGAAGTCTCGTAGGGTTCACACAACTCCGGCAAGAAATCCTTACCTGGAAATAATCATAAATACACAACAAGTAAAATGCTCCTTGAGCTACAGATCCAACAACCTAGCAAATATAAATAACGAGTAAATATCACCAGCAGCTAAACGAGAACTAGGCAACCAAAAGAACACGAGGCTGGAGGAAGGATTTAACTTACACCGAACATAAGGTAGCTCGGTCAGCAAAGTTCTCGGCGAAGGGCGAGCGAAGCTGCTCGTGCGGCCGCGATAAGAGCTGTGCAGCGAAGACATGGGCGAGGACAATCGCAGTTGAGCGCGTGTGGTAGGGTCGAAACTTGACAACGGCGAGGTAATCCAACGAGCGCGAGAGATCGACTGTGCAATCGCTAGGTGAACGGCCTAGCGTGCATGTGGCTACGAGGCTCGGAATACCTTCATGTGGAGCGGCTGGACACGGCGAGAGGCGACGAGCGACTGCTGGGCGAGATTGCTGCAAGGGAATCTCGGCTGCTTGGAAATTTGCGAAGGGCAAAGGAGATTCTAGCGGCTGCTGGGCGAGAAAGAGATCCTCGATAATAGAGAACAAAGCTTCGGCAAAGGTCTTGGCAAAGAGCTTGGGCGAAAGGCTTGGCTTACGATGGAGATTCGCGAAGGGGAGAATCTGCGAAGAGAAGAGGGGAAGAAAATGAGAGAAACTGCAAGGGAGAAATAATGAGGAAATCGCAAATGGAGAGGAAAGAAAAGGTTTTGTGGCTAGGCTTTTTAGGTCACGGCAAAAAAAGGGAAATAACAAGCTTGAGACACATGTCCAGGGAGGTTCCGGCTTCGAGTCCTGGTGAAGGAGTTTTTTAACAAGTATTTTTTCTTATTTTCTCTTTTAAACAACCAAGGCTCCAAACCTCTCAAAAAGCTACACCAACCCTGGAAACCTGAAACTGAAGAAAAACTCAAACTTAGCAAATTACAGAACCGTCCCAAAACCCTGGTTAATTATAAGACTACCCCCGAGGGCAAAATTACCAAAATGCCCCTAGAGGTCCAAACTACCCTAACGGCCCAACCGATCAACCAAAAAAGTAACAGAACATACCTGGAGAACTAGAAAAGAAAACTGGGTCGTTACAGTTAGGCATCGGGCGGAGAGCTCCCTCGGGCTAATGTTCGTGAGTACACCACTTCCTTTTTGAGTTTAGAGCCAGACACCGAGTACTCTCCAGGATGTCCTAGGACCAGCTTAGAGAGCTGGTCAGGACCATCTATTGAGCAGTCACTTAGACCAAAGGTAAGAGACCTTCAAAGATATCTATTTTGGGATCAGCTTTTGAGTTGGTCATTTGGCCGAGGGTATGAGACTCTCGAGGATATCTGTTCAGGATCAGTTATTGAGCTGATCACTAGGCC